>JAQBSW010003076.1:0-90004 GCA_029291075.1 Eudiplozoon nipponicum
TTAGTTATATATACATGTTATGCAAGCTTTCAATCTGAAGATTCATAGTATTTAGACCTTGGACTTCTAGTCTTAATTAGGGGTAAACGACTCATTGCATCTCTCAATGCTCCTATTAACCGATATACTTAACTAGAGGCCTATTCGAGACAACTTGGCGCGTCTATTATGTCAGCTCAATATCTCTCCAAAGAGAAATTCTCCTATAGATTTTCCTAACTGTGCTCTATCTGTTTCGAATTGCAAGCAAAACTCTGCGCAAATCATCTATTGTAACGCATTGTAACGCAGCCTTCGGCTCCTTGTGCGCCCTCTCAATCATCCCATTAGCTCTTGGATTATATGCATATGTGTGTCTTACTTCTATCCCCATAGCATTTAATGAACTGATAAATATTTCAAATATAAACTGACTACCATGATCACTAGTTACCCTTACTGGTACACCATAACATTTATTGAATTGATAAATATATCAAATATAAACTGACTACCATGATCACTAGTTACCCTTACTGGTATACCATATTGTAACACTCCATTGTATAAAACCAAAAATAAGAATTCTTGAGCTGTCATGTCCTTCAGGATTGCTACCTCAAACTGACGACTGAAACGATCAACCATCGTGAGTAAATACCTCTGGCCAGAAATTTCTGGCATTTATACTATATCGATGTGACATGCTTGAAAGGACCCGCTTGTATACCAATTTTTTAAATTTCAGTTTTTTGTGACGCAAAACTTTACAAGTTTGATACTGGTCACGTGTCTTTACCCAAGCCATTGTCTTTCGACATCTTTGGCCATACATATCTATCAGTGACCATCCTGATAGTTGTCTTAATGGAAGAGTGGCCAAATTCATGGGGTTGTTGAATTACATTATACTTTAATTGTAACGGTACATAGAGTCTAGTTTGACCCCTGGAAAATTCACATAGTAACCAATTATCTCCAACCTTCTTGCCTGTGTACGCAGACTTCGCCAACACAGCTACTAAAGCTTCAACAGCTCGCGTTTCCATAAATTGTTAGGCAAAATATTTAGAAGATGCAACAGAACCGACGAGTGTTTCCGGCCGGATCAAATCTACTTCGGATACGTTTGGTCTACGAGGAGAGTCTGCCAACACATTCTCTTTTCCTGAGATATGAGAAGTGGTTAAATCAAGTTCTGGGATCCGAGTTATTTGTGAATTCACTCGCCAAGAATAATTAAGCTTGATAAACGGCTTATGATCTGTCAATATTGTGAACTCATTTTCAACCAAGTAGTACTCGAAATGCAGCATTGCAACATAAAACACTTGTAGTTCCTTTTTAAGCGTGTCATATCGCTTTTTACGAGCTTGGAGTTTCCTATTATAGAATCATATTGGCTTAACGATACCATTATCTCTTTGATGTGACACTGCCCCTATGGCTAAATCGGAAACATCTGTGATCAGCTCAAACGGCTTAGTCCGATCCACATGTGCTAATCTGGTTAATTGGTTTAACAGATCTTTGTCCGTCTGGAAATTATTCTTGTCGTCCTGGCTAAAATTAGTAGGCCAGGACTTTCCGATCGTGCTCCGTTCACGTACTAAATGTCGAGTTAAATAAAGACTATAAAATCCCAGCTACACCTGGTTCTAATACGACGGTAGTAGCTAATCATCCCAAAAAATCTGCGCAGTTGGCGTGCATTTCTAGGTTCTGGCACTTCTTTGATCGCATGGATCTTATTTTCTTAGGATTTAATTCCATTCTTTGAAATGGAGTGTCAACGAAATTCCACAGTTGAGCAACCAATTTTACTCTTCTCTGGCTTAACTACTAATCCATAATGTTCCAGCATTGACAAAACAGCGTCCAAGTGCTCCGGATGTTCCTTTCTAGATTAACTACATATGATGATGTCATCTATGTGCACACTAGCAAATGAACAGTCTTGAAGAAAATCTTCCGTCAGAGATTGGCATGTCTGATTTGCTTACTTAAAACCGAATGGCATACATAATAATTCATGCTATCCTCTTACAGGAAATCACATTGCATTAAGCGTTGTTGATTCTGCCTCCATAGGTACTTGATAAAACGCTTTCTGTAGATCTAACGTAATGTAAATCTCATACTCCATTTTATTCTTGAGCAAAATATTCTGGTTCGGTAGATGATATGAATCACCTTTCGTTACCAAGTTCAATAGACGATAATTACCACAACCCCTCCATTGTCCCGTATCAGGTTTGGGAACTACCACTGTTGGAGATGCAAATTTGAAATTCTACCGCCTAAAATTTCCTTCCTCTTTAAATCGCTTAACTTCTTCAATAGCGGTTTGTTGGTTATGGTGTACCAACGACTGAGTCTTCGTCGAACTGGGTAGTGCTGCCACCAACTCGTTGTGGTGTTCTATGTTTGTTTGTAGATCACATCCGCCAATTCATCAGCGATGATAGGTCTAGGTAGTCTCACTGACCTAACTTCCAATGTCTCAGTATATGTCACTTTCCATTTTCTTTGTCAAATGCTACTGGTTTTGCGATCTAAAGCGAGGTTGAAATGGATAAAAATATCCATCCCAATGATGTCTTCAATGTCATTGCCCGGCAAATTCCACTTGAATTAAGATTTCCGCCCAAATGTCACTGACAATTTTCTAACACTTAACGACAATTAGACTTCCGTTGACAGTCAATAGTTGATAATCGAATGTGGGGCTATCAATTTCCACCACATCAGATCAAACTATGCTCA
Source organism: Eudiplozoon nipponicum (assembly GCA_029291075.1). Lineage (NCBI taxonomy): Eukaryota > Metazoa > Platyhelminthes > Monogenea > Mazocraeidea > Diplozoidae > Eudiplozoon > Eudiplozoon nipponicum. Next base: position 2,746 of record JAQBSW010003076.1, read on the forward strand.
CCTCTGCACCCGTGTCTATTAAGAATTTTAAGCCACTAAGTTCATCAGTTATAACGAACTTATTGTTGCTATAACCAGCAACCTCTTTAAGATTATCTGCCAGCCGAAATCTAACAGATTTACGGACTGTATTACTGCGCGTCTCTTCCATCGAAGCTTCCGAACCTAACTTCGATGATTTTAGTATGCCACGAATATGCATACCTTGGAGCCTTGCATGCGCAACCCCCCTACGGCTCCTATTAGCGGGGGCTTCATTAGTTTTCCGGCAGCTTCGACCAGGCTACAGGAAGACTACTTCCTTTCCATCGGGGACCACCCAACTTTGGAAACGTGCATCCCCCTCCTGACATTTTCCAAACTCGGCGTATTTGCGATGCGATATGCACCACTCGCGTGGTCCTTGTACACCCTCACGCGATTCGCCTCTCCAATGCTTGGAATTTGAATGTTGACTCCGAGAATTTACCCTACTTCTGTTGGAACTTTCCTTATTGCTTTTTATCCAACCCACATCCCTGCGGAGGGTACTTAATTCATTCTCTATGGTCAGGAGTCTCTCTGAGAGATGTCTGAGTTGCTGCTCCAGGCGTGAATCTGCGGTTACTGCATACACCTTAGGTTCCATCTGACGATACACTTTGTCCAACCCTTTGAGCTTCTTGGGCCACTCTAGTTCCAATGTATCATATACATCCAAGGTGGCTCTTAGTCTAGCAGGCAATTCTGCTACAAATATACTATTTATAACTTCCTCAGATATATCAAGCCCGATGGATTTTGAAATAAGTCTGTCATAAAATTCAGATGGAAGTAGATTTCCCATCTTTTCCTGACGTAATAAGTCAGTCATCCGTTCAATCCTCTCGGGTTGATATCGTCCATGGAGTTCTTCTACTAGAAGCTCAAATGCATTTTCTGGTTCGTTCTCAGTAACAAATTTCCTGAGTCTAAACAGATTCTTTTTTAATGGCTCAGGTAAGCACCACCAGGCCGAGGCAAACCTTTCTATAGGGTCGGTCATCCGTTTTAGTTTAAAATAAAATTTTGCTTCTTCGACCCATTCAGAATGGTTGTCTGGTCTGTACATATTAAGCTTGACATTGCTATCCATAGAATTGCGGCAAAAACGATCATCTACATCATATCTTCCCGCATAAAGGATCCTGGCGCGGTCGCCATTTTTTGTAGAGGCCCTTAGGTCACTACCATAAGGGGGTCTCTTGGATGCCAGGCCCGGAAAATCCATATATGCGGAATGATCATCTATCTTGGAACACTTAAGTTCCTCTGAACTATCTCTTAAGCTACAATCCTTAAGTCCGCTAGCCAACTGCTCTGTATCCTCAGTATTTAATAAACCAGACATGATATTATTAAATTACTTGTAATTTATATGTTATATTAATTAAGTAAGCTTACCCGAATTCGCTGATATCCACAATTTACTGAACTAAAATGACTGAGACATTAAAACAAGTATTAAAATAAAATGCCCAAAGCAAATTTGTGGTCCTTTTCGCTGATAATTAAAAACAACAAAATGACGATAAGACTACAAATTTTTATTCACAAAGTATCGGTAATGGAACCACGCAGTGTCCCGCTTATGCAATTCAGAAACTCAGATCATAACTCTCTCATTTTCCTCCACAAGACAAGTCCAAAACTTCGACAATATGAACAAAAGAACTTCCAAAAAATTTTACAATATTTTTCAAAAATTACAATATTGTTTTACGAAACCAGCGATAACATCAAATGTCCAAAAATAAAAATTGATTTATTTTTATATGAGAGGTTAATTTCTGTCCGATAATTAATTTAACCTTTACAATATATACCCAACAAAATTCCCAGAAGACCACGATTAGGGTAAAGAAAACGCAAATGTTAATCTATTTTAATCCCAAATAAATGAAAAAGGAAGTCAATTTTATTTATACCAAAAAAAATCAGAACAATAATCAATATCCTGGCGCGGTCGCCAATTTTGTAAACGCCCCGGCTTCAAGTAAATGCCGTACGACGTTACAAACTCGGTTAAGGTGCTCTGAATAGAGATTTGTTACTGATAGGGGGCCCTTAAGAGGGCCTGGTCGTGCGTTCTCCTGAATTATTCAGAGTGTGAAGATGTCCTGGAGCCTTGGGTGGACTCTGGTTGTTGTTGCTCCCGTTGTAGAGTTGTAATCACGATGTGGATAACGTCGTTCAGGTTCTGCAATTAATTGGCTCGTCTCGCTGGTTGTACCGCAACAAGATGAGTCACGGATGTAGCCAATTGTTGGTGAAACTATCAAATCACCAGCGTAGGTATTGACAGCCGACAGAACGCACACGCGTAACGCAAAGCAGAATGCAAATGCGACAACTGACTTGCATGGTAAATTGCCGTGCTTAAATAGCATGCCATGTCTACTTGCACACTATTGGTTAAACGGCAAGTTTCGCTTTTTTCTCATTGGTGCAACGTAAATAAAATTGAATTTAATTTACGCAATATGTCGGCCATTAATTTGTGTCGTTACACCATAGTCTACTTGCACACTATTGGTTAACGGCAAGTTCATTTTTTCTCATTGGTGTAACGTAAATAAAATTAAAATTTAATTAAAGCAAAATGTCGTCAATTAATTTGTGTCGTTACAGGGCGTTTACAGTTTTTATTTTGAATTAATTGACTGTATATCGGCAATTTAATTTAATAGGTCCAAATTTTGTTTCCCTTTATATCTAAAACAGTTATAATTTCAAACATAATTGTCAGCGCTGTTCCTTATGATAATTTCTTTGTGATCACTTTCTAGTATACTTTTAAATCCTTAACGTTTAGTATACGTATGACTTAAAAAATCTTTTACATGTCATATCTCTATTCCTTTTTGTTTTCGTAAATTTATTGATTTATATGTTCGATTGCCGTCTCGTTTATCGTGCAATTTTTTGATCGAATTTATTTGTATATAGATTCGTCCTTGTACGATCGCCTACCGTTAACTTTAGCATTAACGATAAGGAAAAACTGTCTCTGTCTCACCCATAAATAATCCTGCTCTTGATCTGTATCTCGAACTTTTAAATTGTCGGGCCACGTGGTGCGTTGCAAATAAGATTTTTAAAATTATTAATATTATTCAATGGTGCGGAATGTTTGCTTGGGTAGATTGCTTTTTATTGATTTAACAAGGGTGCGAACAGTTACGGTCAACTTTTCGATGCTAAACAATCTGATCGATTTGCTCCATCTTATATTAAGTCACCAAATGTGATCACTCACATTAGTTGTGGTGGAGGCCATACAATAATTATATTTGGTGGTATGAATGCTATAATTATTTGAAGTTAAGATGACATAATGGTTGCAGGTTCAAACAGCATGTCTCAATTAGGAGGAGATCCTTGTGAACATTATTTGAAGGGGAAATGTTTATCATTAAATATTGGCTCAATTAAGGTTATCGAGTCCGGTTGGGAACATACTTTGTTTCTTTCAATAGACGGAAATCTATATTCTATGGGTTCAAATAAATTTGGCCAACTTGGTATTAGAGGAATGACATTGTGCCCTGTGGTAAAAGGTTTTCTTCATATTTTAACAGAAAATTGAATTAGAGCCCATATTATGTGTTTCTGCTGGTCTGAGACACTCAGTTGCTGTTTCAGGTCGGTAAATATATTTATTATTTGGTTAGAATTAGGGAATGTTTACACTTGGGGTTCAAATAGACGCTCACAACTTGGCTTAATTGAAAATTTATCTTCTCAGTGCCCCGTTAAATGTGTGGATCCTCAACATGTCAAGCTTTTAATTGAGAATGATAGAATTTGTGGTTGCTCAGCTGGAGCTTACCATACTGCATTATGGACAGGTAGGTATAGAATTTGAATTCTTTTAAATATCATTTTATAAATAAATATTTTGTCTGTAATAAATTTTATTTGTGTTTCTATGACATCCTGCTTTTGTATTGAAATCGTGGTTATTACTTTTTATTTGGGTTGTGGAACGGTGAATTATGTTCATTTGCGAAAAAATTCATAGAATGTTCTTAGCATAAATAAATTACTTTTATAGAATGATTTAAAATCAGAACAAGGTTCAAGATTCCGCGTAATGTATTGTTGTGAGAATAGAACATAACTTTTAAATTTTTTCCTGTAAATATTAATCTAATAATGGAGATCAGGAATGCAGATATGAATATTATGCTAGTAAACTTACTGCGCTCAACGACGTACGTACTACATATTCTCACTAGATCATCATTTAGCCGACTGCCATTTACCGCCTGACCTATTTTACTTTAAAACAAGTTTGTGTACCTCTCTGTGCAGTTTAATTTTTCTGACCGATACCTCTGCTACCAAGTTCTACATGCTAGAGATCAAACTCTGTTAAGTCAAGATACTTTATTACAGGTTTATAGTGTATATTTGCAAGACCTACGCATTGATTTTAATAGTGAAACGATTTATTTCATCGCATACATAGACTACACTATACATTTCTTGAAGGTAATCATTCTCATTGCCTATCACAATGATCAAAAGACCACATCCGATTACATCCATGATCATGAATATTGCTTATGAATTATATATATATATATATATATATATATATATATATATATATATATATATATATATATATATATATATATATATATAAACATTTAAATCGTAAACCCAATCAGAATGGTTGTCTGGTAGTGAGTATTACATCGATATCCATATAATTGCAATTAATGCGATCTTCATCCTTAGCATGTATTTCCGCATATTGGATGCTGGCGCGGTCGCGATCTTTTGTAGAGGCCCTTTGGTCACTATCAAAAGAGAGCGCCTGAAATGTCAGGCTCGGATAACCCGTATGTACGGAATGATTATCTAACTTAGAACAACATAATTCCTCAGCACTTTCTCTTAAACTAAATTTCTTAAGTCCTTCGATCAGTCACTATGTATCCTCACACTTATTGCTGTTATCCATTATATTATAATAAGATTTGTTACAACAAAGTGCGTATGCTCACCGTCTCACTGATTGTCACAGCTTGCCATTCCGGAATGAAAACTTTGAGCAAAGAATATCCACGATTCTTTTACGAAGCGAATTTGAGATCCTTCTTGTAATATCAACAAGAATAATAATTTGTTAATTTCAATAATTTATTGTCAAAATATCACTTCGTTAAATGTCTTTCAGGAAACAAGATTAGCCTCAACCAAGAACATGAAGCTTCCGAATCATGCATCACAAAATCTCATGAATACTGAATAGTAATGTCTCATAAAACAAGTAATAGTCTTCGACAATACACACCAAGAAAATTACAAAAAATAATATTTAAAAATGCTAAACTCTGTTTCCGAAATCAGTGTTAAATCAAGTATCCAAAAATAAAAATTGATTCCTTTTTATATAGGGTGTTAATTAGTATCCCATAAGTTAATTGACCTCCAAATATATGTGTTAAATGCGATGTTTACTTTAATATTTAGATAGCTTTTTCTCGTGATTTTGGTTATTCTTATCATCAATAGTAACTAATGTTTCACTTACATATAACCATAAGAGGCGAAACAAAAAAAACAAGACAGAAAACAACAAAACTATTCATTTAGGCGCACAAATTATTAGTGATAATTGAGAGAACGATGGACGGAGATGGAGGCAGAGCCTATTTTCTATGAGTATATTTATTTAAGTACCGCACACAAGTGAGGCAAACTAGACCGCTACACAACACCATTATGGCCAAGTCAGCTTTAAGGCAAGGCTGCGTCAGCAACACACATTACTTTCGTCCATAGTTATATGTAGACTGTAAAAAGACACTAGGCCATCCATTCCTAGAGGAATGTTTATATTCACAGTTTTCTTCTTCTTGGATAGTCTGCCACCCAAGGCTGATGAACATTATCTGCCAAGATGGCAGTGACCAAAGTTTACTTCAGCAGTCGGAACCTGTCCTTCGCGTCTGGCACGCTTGCTCTCAATCCGTCATTACACATTTATCACTAAGTGTAGTAGCTAGACCAAACTCGAGGCTTTACATATAATGGGATGATGTTCTTCTTGTCATTTTTGATTTCGGAAGATCTCAAAAAGTAGGCTTATGTTGACTACTCTGGCATGGCATTCTGTTACGCCAACTGGGCGAAGTCTCATCTCAACATCAGTTATCTTACCAAAGCAGGAGCTCAACCCAGTTGAATATTGAGACAAGGAAGTATGTTCTATTTCTTTTCTTCCGGTGTGTATTTAGTATCTGGATCGGCTTTGTTCGCCTGGTCTAAGATATCTCGAGGATTTAATTCTTTTGAACAATGAAGAATAGTTCGTCTCTATAGCGCGTAGTGTTCAATTATATTCTGTAGGCCCATGTCATAGATGATACTTCCATACATCAGTTAGGAATGGTTCTATATAATTTCCCATGGCAATGCTGTTGCGCTAATGTTGGTACTCGTCATTAAGTAGAAATTGAGGAGTTGCTGTGCAAGCAGAAAAGAGTTATTTCATATCCTTCATAAAAATATATTTCCATGTCGATTGAATTATGGTTCTGTGTTTTGCCTGAACTTTTACTGTTAATCTATTATTTTTCTCATAGTAGTGTATAACTATCATTTGTTCGAATTGAAATTCTCAATTCATCATTTCAATGTCGTTGCCATGGGACGTTGTATAGCAACGCTCCTAACTGATGCATGTATTATCGTCTAGAAAAACTCGACACAGTATATAATAGAACTATGCACGCCATATAGAAGATATGTAGTCGATCTACAGTTTTTATTACAAAAGCTGTACATCATAAATCTTAATAAAGCCAACAAGGTCGACTAGAATAGAAAATTAAAACTGGAGGAAGAGAAGGAGAACATACTTTTTCACTTCAAATACCGTATTGTTAATAATTCAAGACTTCCGTGCAGGGTCACATATGTAGGTTAAACCAAGAAGCAGTTGATCAGTAGGATCCATCGGCATCTGGCACAGAAATTAATGCAGAGAGGAATATCATCACCTGCTTAATCATAAATTCATTGTCACTGCATATAACCATAGGAAAAGAAAAATATTAAAAGATAATCATTTCCTAAAGAAGATCAATTTATGGAGGCGAGGGTATATTGCCTATTTTCCTAGGTGACACTTAGAAATGGGTAAATCTAGATATTTATACGATACCATTATGACCATGTCAGCTTTAAGGCTAAGCAGAATGGAATTCTCGCGTTTCTCCATAAATGGCGAAGGTTAGAGAAAGTTACTCTAGATTTCGCCATTCTCATACTCATACATACTTAATTGCACTGAACTCTGTAAATGACAGACTTTATGCGGAAAGTTTAGATTCATCTAAAATCAATGCAGATCTGCATATACTACTACCGATTTTAACATAGACGAAAGCAATGACGCCTTTTACTCCGAACTAAGCTCCTTACTAAGTAGAGCAAGAAGTTCAGATATAGTCTTGTTTATAGGTGAAATGAATGCTTAAGTAACGCAGAATTTCATTGCACCACATGGTGTCCTCCAGCTTCCGGGCAACTGCGGACTCAAATGGATTATGTAGTAATTCGTTATAGACAGTGTGGTTGCGCTCAGGATTTTCGTTCTATTTCGAACACTTTGTCTCGGACCATGCATTTATCCGTTTTAGATGTGCACGATTTATTTCCGGGAAAAAATAATTAACCGTTCTTCTGAAAAATATATGAAGATATTCTAAAGTCAAAGTTAACTGGCATTGATGGCGAAAATTTGAATTAACTTTGAGCCACTGTAAGTTCCACTGTAGAAAATTCAAGTACTACTGTGTTCTGAATCACAGTAACAAGCACAACAAACGGGCAGAGTGAGTTGACAAGTCAGAAGAAAGAGTTGCCTAAAATATTAGGTTTTATTCATCATATAATGCAGATATACATGCTAAAAGACAAAGCAAAACATGTTAGTATACGAACGGTGTGAATATAAATGTGTGTACAAATAAACAATCATATCATTCTCCTCCACTGCGATTTGTAGCGTAGCGTCAGAGTCGGAACAAGACTGTTATAGTAACAATTCAAAGAGGATTGAGAAAACATAGTATTTAAACATTTCCACTTCGTAAGTTATAAGGATGAACACGTTGTTGTTGATTGATAAGGTTTTCGAGATTCTCTGATAGGTCACGAGCATTTGAGTTATCCGTAGATTCACCATTTGCCTTAACATTATCAATATCGGTATCGTCATTATAGGAGGTTTGTTCATCAGCAACAACCGGTTCATTTTCACAGAGTCCCATATTAGTTCCAGCTTCATTCATCAGTGCGTCGGAGCCTTTCGGGGCTAATTGACGGATAGATACTGTATCTTCTCTTCCATCAGAAAAACGAACATGCGCATAGTTAGGATTGCAATGAATTAGTTCAACTTCTTCCACAGAGGGGTCATATTTAGAAACTCTAGCATTCTTCTTGAGTAAAACTTTGCCAGGAACAGTAAGCCAGGTTGGGAGTGTGGTACCAAAAGTCGACCTTCTATTGTGTCGAAAAAGACGCTCGTGAGGGGTTTCGTTGGTAGATGTGCACAATAATGAACGGATTGAATGTAATGCGTCCAGCAGCACGCATTCCCAGTTTTCAACTGAAAGCCTTTTTGATCTGAGAGCGAGAAGGATCGATTTCCATAAGGTACCATTCATTCTTTCTGCCTGTCCATTTCCTTTAGGATTATAAGGAGTCGTTCTACTCGAAGCTATACCTTTTTCCCGAAGAAAATTTTGTACCTCGGTCGACATGAAGGAAGAACCTCTGTCTGAGTGAATGTACGAAGGCATCCCAAACATTGCGAATATTTGACACAGGTGAAGTATGACGGTGTGACTGCTAAGGTCAGGACAAGCAAATGCAAAGGGAAATCGAGAATATTCATCGATGACCGTCAGTAGATAACGATTACGAGTTGATGAAGGAAGAGGTCCTTTAAAATCGATAGATAACCGCTCAAACGGTTGGGTAGCTTTGATTAATTGGCCTTGAATTGCCGAAGGAAATCTGGGCTTGATTTCAGAGCACACTTCACAACTCAAGGTCATTTTTCGAATTTCATCAATAGAATATGGTAAATTACGAGATTTCACAAAGTGGAGCATACGAGAAATTCCAGGATGACAAAGAGAATCATGTATTTGCTTTAAATCCAGTCCATTTAGAAGCGCACCACAACAGGATCGACTTAGTGCATCTGCTGCTTTGTTATCTTTTCCGGGTCTATAGACAACATCGAAGCTGTAAGGTGATAATTCCATTTTCCAGCGCAAAATTTTATCGTTCTTCACTCTTCCTCGATTTTGATTGCCAAAAATAAAGGAAACAGATCTTTGATCAGTGACAAGTTTGAAATGATTACCCAAAAGTAAATGCCTCCATTTTCGAATAGCTTCAACCACGGCATAGGCTTCTTTTTCAACAGCTGAGTGATGTTTTTCAGATGGCGTCAACGTCCGAGAGAAAAACGCCACAGGTCTTCCATCTTGGTTCAAAGTGGCAGCAATAGCTACGTCCGAAGCATCAGTTTCGACGACAAACGGAATATCACAACGAATAGAAGCTAGAGTTGCTACGGCTAATTCTTTTTTAAGATCATCGAAATTTTGTTTCACAGAGACGGGCAAAGGAAAAGTTCGATTATGAACGAGTGAGTGAATTTTATCGGAGAAGTTGGAGATCCACGGCGAATAATAAGCGAAAAATCCCACAATTCTTTGTTGCGATTGCACATTCGACGGTGGTGGGAGATCTTGTAAAGGCTTTAATCGGTCAGGATCAGGTTTAATTTTTCCATTCGATATTTGAAAACCAAGGAGAGTAATTTCTTTAGCTGCGAAAATGCTCTTTGATTCATTTAAGGTCAATCCATATTTTTTAGCGGCATTAAGAAATTTGTTGAGATTTGTTTCGTGTTCAAGCGTATCTCTCCCGCAAACTGTCACATTGTCCACATAGACAAATGTATCTGTGAGATGTTCCTGTGCGATTATATGATCCATAGTTCTTTGGAAACATGAGACACCATTCGTCACTCCGAAGGGAATGCGACGGAATTGAAACAAGCGTCCACACGCTTCGAAAGCAGTAAATACCTTTTCATGTTCTTGGATAGGTATTTGGTGGTAAGCGCTTTTGAGATCCAAAGTGCTGAATATATGATATTTTGAAATGGTTTCAGCCATTTGGTCTATTTTCGGCAAAGGATATGCGTCTAAGAGTGTGAATTTGTTGACCGTTTGGCTGTAGTCCACAACCATACGTTTCTTGTGATTCTCATTCGATACCACGAGAACTTGTGCTCTCCACGGGGATGTTGAAGGTTCGATAATGCCATCAGAAACTAATCTGTTTATTTCATCCCGGATAAATATTTCATCCATTCGATTGTACCTTCTTGATTTCGTAGCAATAGGCCTCCAGTTAGCAGTTAAATGGTGGAAAAGAGGCGGGGACGTAACAGATGCAGGTTTCAGTAAACAGACGGTGAATGACGATTTATGACCACCAAAAGAGATATTTACACTTTTATGCAATCCAAGGAAGTCATGACCGAGGAGTACGTCAGTACAAAGATCAGAAAGTATAGATAGCTTGATATTTTTATAAACACATGATTTGTATTGAATCGACACAAAACAATGGCCTTTGGTATGACTCGATAATGAGCTAGACGCCATGGTTATTGTTTCTTGAGAGGAGTGAATTTTCCAATTATTTTTCAAAACGAAGGCTTCTGAAACATAACTACAGGAACTGCCTGTATCAACGAGAGCATGACAATTTATGTTATTGACTTCTAGATTTATTACACATTTGGTGAGACAATCAGGAGCAGCAGCTAATACAGTTGCAGATATGGTAGGATGAAGCGTCGAAACCACTGGGCGGTGATTCTTAGAGCGACATACCTTTTGAAAATGTCCTTTGTTTCCACAACTTTTACAGAAAGCGTTTCTGGCCGGACATTTCCATCTTAAATGATAATCGTACCCACAAAAGTCACATTTTTGTTTAACAGCAGCAACAAGATTATCTGTAGATTTATCGGAGGTTGATGAAGGACAGAGTGGCTGAACCGTTGCAGTGTGTGCAGAATTCAAACAGTTTTGATATGATAATGATTGCTTTTCCGCCATTTCGAGACCACGTGCTTGATCAAAAGCCGCTTGAAAATTAAGTGAGTTGTGTTCTAAGAGACGTTGTCTGATTGAATTGGACTGGATTCCATTAATGAAGGCATCGCGCAGAGCATCGTCTCGATTTTCCTCGGCCGTAGTTGGTTTGAAATTGCATTCCCTAGCTAACGATTTCAGAATCTGAACAAATTGATCCAATGTTTGTCCATTTTCTTGTTTAGTAGTCGCGAGTATATGACGAACAAAGACTTCAATTTTCGGTCTGACATAGAGATTCATTAGAGTTTTGATAGCATGATCATATGTATCACAGTCAACGATGTGTTCATATACGTTAGGAGAGACGTAGGAAATAAGAGTGTCTAATTTATCCGGATTCATGGATTCGACTGATTTTAGGAGGCCACAGAATGTACGATACCAATGATTCCATTGTTTTGCTGCATCTGGTGCACTAGGTTCAACATCAAATCTTTCTGGTCTGAGTAGGCGTTCCATGATTGGGTTATATGATGAATAAATTGTTCTGAATCACAGTAACAAGCACAGCAAACGGGCAGAGTGAGTCGACAAGTCAGAAGAAAGAGTTGCCTAAAATATTAGGCTTTATTCATCATATAATGCAGATATACATGCTAAAAGACAAAGCAAAACATGTTAGTATACGAACGGTGTGAATATAAATGTGTGTACAAATAAACAATCATATCATACTGTATGTGGCATTGCAGGCCCCGTGGAAATAATAATTGGCTCTGTAAAATCTATGGAGATACCCGAAACAAGGCACCAACATTCCACTTGGCTCGGCTCATAATAATACTCATCGCAATATTAGAGGCTAATTTAAGCGGTCTAAAAGTCGTTCTCGAATCCTCTTTGACCAGAAAGTTGAAGAAATGGAAGAAGCGTTCGCATCAGGTAATATTCGCTGTTTGTTCCAACTTATTCGCGCAACAGGCCCGAGAAAATTAAAAGAGTGAAGCTAAATGATAGTAACAACCATTTAATAACCGATAAAATAAGTTGTCTTGATAGGTGGACTGAACACTTCAAAGATCAATTTTCTTGAGCACCCGCGTCAGTTCCGATTCCCGAAAGCATGCCTGCATCAACAGTGTGGAATCTTAGTCTCGAAGAACCATCAGGGTTAGAAGTACGGATTACAATCCTATCTCTTGAACGTCACAAAGCCGCAGGCCCTGATGATTTGATTCCGGGATTATTCAAGGATGGTTGCGATATAATTTTGTTAGCGTTAAATAACATTTTTCGTACTATATGGAATGAGAAGATCCTACCACTTGATTGGAACGAGTCCACCATCACTCTTATCTTCAAAACAGGTAATCATAATTCGTGTGATAACCATTGTTGTATAAGCTTGATTCCAGTCGTGTCCAGATAATTTGCTTCGATTATCTTCGCCGTCTTAGCGCTTCGAATGAATCACATCATATAGAAAAACAAGCCGTCTTTCTAGACTAAAGAGTGCATTGGACTTGGTGGATCTCAATGCTCTATTCGGTGTTTTGTTAAAAAATAGTCTGCCCACAAAATTTGCTAATATTCTACGCGCTCTCTACACAAACACTTTTAGTCGCGTTAAGGTCTACAACGAATTAACAAACATCTTTACAACCAGCGGTGGTGTTCGTCAAAGCTGTTCAATTCTCGCTTTTTGTTTGCTTTTGTAATCGATGCTATTATGTACAACACTTCCATAAGTTCAGGGTGCAGATGTTGAAGTTCTCTCGGACGGCATACTAGTCGATCTTGACTATGCAGGTGATGTCGTGTTATGATTTGACAATCGAGATTCTGCTCAGGCTACCTTGAATGGTATAGCAGACGTTGTTCCGTCTTTTGGTGTTATATTCTCACACTCTAAATGTAAGATACTTTTGCAGGACCACACACCACTCACTCCAACTCTGTGAATGAAAAGTAAAGATCTAGATATAGTTGATAGATTTGCATACCTTGGGAGCTCTATCAATTACGTAAGCAATATGTCTGACGAGGTGGTTTTGAGTATCGCGAAAACAAGACTAGATTTATGTATTTCAATCTGCCTTAAATTTCGGATTTACAATGCATCTGGACGCGCAGGTTTACTATACGCTACTGTAACTTAGCCTCTTAGAGTTGATGATTTTACATGCTTACAGGCATTCAACCATCGTTGTTCGAGAAGCATAGCGCATTTTGGTTACCAAAAGCAAATAACCAGCGTATTTCGGATCTACCAATAAGTGCTCCTCGTTATAAAAACATATAAGGCTCCATCAACTTCGGTCACGTTTTGCGTATGCCCTCAATTCGATTGCCCAATAGAGCTCTGTTCTCTCAACCAGCACCAGATTGACGTAAGAAACAAGGTGTGAAGATTTCGACATTGGAGAAAAAGTTGACGTCACTTACATCCAAATTAGGTAGTATAGAACCCACTCGTCTGCCAGATTGGGGTCCATGTGCGCATTATAGTTATTGGTTAGAAACCCTTAGCGATATGGTATCTAATCGAGCTCAGTGACGATCTTGTTGCAGATGTTCAGTTGAATCAGATTCGTAATTTTTTTCTAGTAGAGCAAAGTTAGCTGCGAGGTTTGGTTTGTTTATGACGTGATACAGTGAAATCCACAAGGAAGCTGTATTGCTGATGTTGCCTTGCGTTAAAGCTGACGGACATATTGGAGGTTTGTAGAGGTTTAGTCTACCTCAATTCTTCGAATTTTCTAGATGACTATACCATAGAAACTAGGTACTCTCTCTCTCTCTCTCGTAAATCTGACTAATAGTTTGTGTGTCTAACATATTAATATAATGTTTTTCATTTCACGTTTTATGGCTATATGACAGTGAAACGTTAGTTACTATTGGCTTTTGTATGTCTGTACATAATGAAAACGATGGCGATTACAACGTAGGCTAGATAAATTAGCAGTTGACATATATTGGTTCTCCTCAACTAGAATATTATTATATAACTTTGTTGACCATCCTTTAATACGCGTTATTGGTTTCCAACTTTTATCATCAAAGCCATTTAAGACTAAGCACAAATAGGATTTATCCAACTATGACAGCCTTCTTTCCAACAAAAGTAGGAAAACTATAGTTAGAGTTAAGGATAGGTCCCGAAACACTGCATACTTTTATGGCGTCTACCTACTTTTTCGCCAGAAAAATGGTAAAACTATGGTTATCTTACTCCCTGCACATAGCGATGAATAATTTAAATGAATATTCGCAAGTGAGGCATCAGTTTTAGATGACAATGGTTATGATGATGATTATTTTAACTTATTAAATCAATATTGTGATTTACTTTAATTATGGGGGGTGTAAATTCGCCCTTGAAACAAAGTGTTTTTCCAATGTGTAAATTTCATTTTTGAATAGTTTTGAAGTGTGGTATGCTTCACAGAAATTGGCCTTTACTTGTTTTTCCTTTTCTTTTAGTTTTCTAACTGCAATCCTTATTAACTTCACCATATATACCTGTGATCCCTTCAAGCATACATTCGGTATAAACACCAAAATTAATCATTTCACATAGGAATTAGACATGTCAGCAATAGAGTAACATTGTAAGTTATAACCAGCAAATCAGCTGCTAACTGGAATAGGACATGTGCGCCTTGTCTTTCGCAAAGTTATTATCGTATAAATTGTTTAAGTAACAAGCTATATTCGACATTGGGTATCGATTTATGTTGTTTGGCGAGTTATTTGTTTGTCATCATTGTCTTAGTAAGCAGCTTTCTATCAGAAATATATATACTGGTGCTTTAAGGCAAATTCTCGCTGAAAAAATCAATAAATGGGTAAATACCTAGCGTAGAGTTAGTCCAATCTGTCGTCGATGGTTTGTCTGGAATGCGAAGATACCACTGAAGAAACACCGTCAATATAGTCTAAACATTAATTATGGTGAGGAAACCCTCTCACAAAAGTTGAGACTTAGATTATCTTTGTCTTAATAGTAATGGAAAAGTTAATTTAAAAAGAGTATTTAATGTCACTGGTAAATAGAGGTTGATAGCTATATTAAAATTTGCCAAAACAATAAACAGTGTGGATACAACCAGGTGTATACATTATTGTAGATGTAAATTGTGATAGTCAAGGCATATCGAACTACTACAAGTTGTTCCATAGTCCTACAGCGAATTCGTCCACATAGTCAGGCCTATAGACTGTAAGCTCCTTTCCTTCTACCGTTGATACACTTATCCAAATCCGGTTAGAACTACCGCTATAATCGCCTTGAAGAAGCCAAGAAAAACAAGTAGCTGGTTCAATATAATGATTTAGAGACAAAAATTATAAATTTTGTCGCTTTATGTAGCATCATCGTATAATTCATCAGACAAAGTTCTCGATAAACGGTGTTTTCATATAAAAGCACAAATATAATCTGCCATGCAAGCCAAAGTTCAACATGTTAATCTTGTCTAAATGATTTCTAGGCAATTATTTCGCTACGCCATCTTGAATATTAATGCATGAATTGATTAACTAAAGTAAACATAGGTATGGATATAGTTCAATGTTCAAGCTCAAAACTACATTGACTCTGTTGTTCAACAGATATATAACACTAATGACCACCTAGGCAAACGGAAATTATTAAATAAACCTAAAAACTCATACAATTATATTTCCATAGTCAAACATTTGACCAGTAAGATAACTAAACACAACATTGATGTTGAATATAACCAGGCAATCAGTCTGCTGTATAACTGCACTTCCGTATGTCGGTTTTGCGAAGCAGTTAATAAAATTTGCAGATACCTTTAAATCGATGCTATAACTTCTACTTATTATCTTTTTAGCATTTTTATTTCTGCAATATTACTTTATTCTAGCTATAATTAGGCTGATAAAAAAATTAAACGAACATTGGTTGCGCGGGTGGGGATAACAATTATTATAATCAAGGTTGCGGTCTTGATATAAACACCTGACCCATTAATTACTTACATATGTCAGTATAAACTAAGATTTGTATAGTGTAGAAAAGGCAATTCATCCAGTATAGCTAACATTTTATATAAAGTCTACGACAATGCGACTTCAACGCTAACTCGCACTATATAATATATATACCGAGTCTGTAAAGGATACTAACACAATACAATAATGTTGGTATCAGCTACTAACACAATTGTCATAGTGTTAGTATCCTTTACAGACTCGGTATATATATTAAATAGTGTGAGTTAGCGTTGAAGTCGCATTGTCGTAGACTTCATATATAAAATTAGTTTCACTAGTGCAGGTTTACACATTCGTCTAGGAGATTGTACTGTCCTATTATTCCACATTCTTCGACCAAAAATATAGTGGTTAAAGGGCGTAATACCGGCTCCTACTGATGAGTCGCCAGTAAGCACGAAACGAATGTGCATGAGATTATACTTTCCGTTCATGCTGTATTTGGTTTATCCTTTTGGTCACAACTAAACTAATTTGTTACTAGGTTCGCAACACATACATACTTTAATTCATCCAGTAGATCAGTTTCGTCCTTATTGGGAACTGTCCTGTCCGCGGCAAATTCTGGCCAGTACATGATGAGATCCCAATAAGGACAAAACCGGTCTACTGGATGAATTAACACATTAGTTCAGTTGTGACCAGAAGGATAAACCAAAGGCAGCATGAACGGAAAATATAAACTCATGCACATTCGTTTCGTGCTTACTGGCGACTCATCAGTAGGAGCGGTATTACGCCCTTTAACCACTATATATTTGGTAGAAGAATGTGGAATAATAGGACGGTACAATCTCCTAGACGAATGTGTAAACCAAATATATAGTGGCTAAAGGGCGTAATACCGGCTCCTACTGATGAGTCGCCAGTAAGCACGAAACGAACGTGCATGAGATTATATTTTCCGTTCATGCTGCCTTTGGTTTATCCTTCTGGTCACAACTGAACTAATTTGTTACTAGGTTCGCAACACCTAATACATACTTGCATATATATTAGTTCTTCGCAATAAACAGTATTTAACTGTAATATACTGGATGAATTGCCTTTTCTACACTATACAATTCTTAGTTTATACTGACATATGTAAGTTATTAATGGATCAGGTGTTTATATCAAGACCGCAACCTTGATTATAATAAATGAGGCTGATAGTACGTTCATATTATGTGTGGTGTTGCTTTATCTTGTCCCAAATGTTAATCTCTATATTAAATATCGCCAATCGTGTAGTGAAAGCAGACAGTAATAAATGAATAATTTGCCCTGATAGACTTGAATTTCAGAGCGATTTAAAAAATATTTCTCATTAACTAATGTGGCATTATGTTTACCTTTATCAGTTAAAGGCAATGTCTGCGTCTGGGGCGATGCTCGTTATGGACTGCTTGGCAACAACGTATCATTCGCTGAGTCTACATTAAACGAAAGTTTGAAAACAGGCACTAATTCTCTCAGTTCCCCGGTGGCGCATTGGTTCTTTTCATTGCCTGACTTTGGCGGAGCTCGTGTGATCAGCGTTGTGTCCGGTTGGGATCATCTGCTGGCTCTTACCGGTTAGTCAATATACCCAGCTAGACGTCTTAGTGTTCTCGTGGTTTAAAGTTTTCATTTTTAAACATATCGCTGATTGTATGTCTATATAAGTATATTCGCTGTCCTTAAAATTATGCAGTATTCTACTCATACACAAATCATCGTCTCTATGTATTCACGCTAGTCGTGAGTTGCACTTTACAGGCTAAGATATAAATATGTGTCACTGTGTTTTGTTATTTGTTGACTATAATGAGTACAGTTCCTAAAAGGACAAGTAGTGTGGATAATCGAAATGTTCTCTAAAAGTCTTGTAATTAGGCTGTAAGCTTAATTACTTGCACAAGGTCAACAAAATTGATAATGAATTGTTTACAGAACGCCGAATCCTATGAACTATAACAATGTTCATTCAGATGGTACGAATAGATTTGTCTTGCATTTTTGTGTTTAAATATAATTGATTATGTGCAGATTTCGCCGCACGTATACGAGTCATAAAATTAAACAATCATTGATTGCGCGAATATTGATAAAATATATTTAAATCATGTTTGCGAGGTTAAATTATACACCAATCCCAACCGTATTTAACCAGTCCAACAACATAGCAGTATATATATTATATAGTGTGAGTTAGCGTTGAAGTCGCATTGTCGTTGACTTTAGATGATGTTAGCTTCACTATTGCAGGTTTACACATTCGTCTGGGAGATTGTAACGTCCTATTATTCCACATTCTTCAACCAAATATATAGTGGTTAATGGGCGTAATACCGGCTCCTACTGATGAGTCGCCAGTAAGCACGAAACGAATGTGCATGAGACTATACTTTCCGTTCATGCTGCCTTTGGTTTATCCTTCTGGTCACAACTGAACTAATTTGTTACTAGGTTCGCAAAACCTAATACATACTTGCATATATATTAGTTCTTCGCAACAAACAGTATTTAATTGTAATATATTGAATTGAATGATGTCATGCTTACCGCGAAATGTGATAACTGATATCGATGAAGGCCAGAGTGTATGGTTTAACTGGAGTAACAGGTGTTCGGAAATTGTTGTAATTCTCAATTTGGGTGAACTTTAGCATAAATTTATATCCATCAGGTTGGTATGATAGTACGCAATCAATGCCGACAAGAGCGAAAGCCTTCGCCATCGGTGTATCTTCATCTGATGAGCAGCTCACGGTGTACGACAGCCCAATCGAAACAGTCGACGATTTTACGTACCTTGGCTCAAAAATGCTTCCAACTGGTCAAGCAAAGAATGAAGTCCGAACACGCATCGACCGTGCCAGACTTGCTTACTTACAATTGAAGAACTCACTTTGGAGAAGAAGTGAAATCAGCCTCGAAACGAAAATCCGAGTCTACCAGGCTACTGTTCGCCCTGTGCTACCGTATGGCTGTGAGACTTGGCCATTGCGTTCTGAGGACTCCAAAAAGCTTGAAGTATACGACCATTGGTGCCTTAGGTACATCACAAAGACAAAATGGATGGACCGGGTGTCGAACGCATCTGTTCGTCACCAATGCGGGGACATCATGCAACTATCCGTCTGGATCCAACATCGTCGACTTCAATGGTTCGGGCACGTACTACGCAAACCCGCAGCCGAACTGGTACGGCAGGTGATGAACCCAGGTCAATGTGCAAACTGGCGCCGCCGCCGAGGTGGGCAACTGAAGACATGGCTTGCAACAATCAAATCGGACATGGAACTCCTAGGTTTACACAATGTTTATGGTCCGCGTCACTGGGAGCGTCATTGGCCCTCTTTATGTGCCGAAATGGCTGCCAACCGCCCGGCATGGAGAGGCTTAATTCGGGATATCAATGGAGCCGGCTTATCCTCTAAAAGGAGTCAGCCGCAGTAAAGTAAAAAAGTAAAAGTATCATGTATCGACGCGGAAACCATAGTGTTAGTATCCGGTATTCATCGATTTCAAAAAAGGTATCAGTTACTAACACAATAGCCATAGTGTTAGTATCCTTTACAGACTCGGTATATATATTATATAGTGTGAGTTAGCGTTGAAGTCGCATCGTCATAGAATATATGATGTTAGCCTCACTATTGCAGGTTTACACATTCGTCTAGGAGATTGTACCGTCCTATTATTCCACATTCTTCTACCAAATATATAGTGGTTAAAGGGCGTAATACCGGCTCCTAGCTGATGAGTCGCCAGTAAGCACGAAACGAATGTGCATGAGATTATACTTTCCGTTCATGCTGCCTTTGGTTTATCCTTCTGGTCACAACTGAAATAATTTGTTACTAGGTTCGGAACACCTAATACATACTTGAACATTGCAGTACTACAGTCATTCACACGTACTGACGCGTTTCGGATTTCCATGATCACCATCAACATCAGAGCACGACGGGAAATTGACTGACGAAGATCAAACTAAAATGCTTATATAAGAGAAGCAAAATTATATATGCGGATTTTATCTCTATTAGTCAGGAAAGAGCCTTTTGTTGCTTTCGCCACATTTATTTAAGTTGAACAATCCAACATTCATTGTTTGCGTATGTGGTGATAACAATTTCTTTAATCAGGTTTGCGAACTTGAGTTAAACACCAACCACGTTGAGTCTAACTTGTCGCGTTTGTTTATTATCAGAAGATGAATAATACTGGCTAACGAATATATAGTCTTCAAAGCTGAGACGCGGTCTCCATCGCCCACTAGGAATGAGCAGCATAATAGTCTTGTACAATCAGTTGAGGAATTGAAGTATCAGAGTCATAAATAATAATAATAATAATAATAATTGGCTTCAGTTGATTTAACGAGTTTGTCCAGGTTTTCATCATGAAGTAGAGCTCGCCATAACATCTTGTGTGGGAGAATAAAAAGCGACAACGATGATGGGCGTTTGATGCTGGTGGTACAACTTGAGAGTACAAAAGTTCGGTTCACGTGCCACATACTGACGACGATATAATTCTTTTGAACATTTACGAAGAATCTCTCTCGATTGCCACAATGAACTTGTGTCGATTCTTCTGTAACTATTCCACTAAACTTGAAATATTCGGAGAGGAAACCAATCGCACAACATTGCAAAACCACCGTCTGGAACATGTGCATTGTATATACGTTTCGATTTGATGCTTGCTAGTCAGTTTTCCATCGTGCTATGATGATGGAAATGAAGAGCTAAATTAACGAAAATGGTACTAGTTTGGGAGATCGGTTAGAACAGGATCGATGTTTGTTCATATTTTAAACTTTGCGCAGTGCTCTCATTCTATATTGATTTATCATGTTTAGATGACAGGGGTAGGTGAGGTACACATTGCCAACTAGAGCGTTCCATCAGAATGGAATCCCTATCTCTTGCTGCATGATGCCCCCTCTCTCTCCAGTAAAGATTGAGATTCACATGATGCTGTAGAAGCCTTCAGTATTTGAACACAACGTCCTACGATCCTTGATCCACGAGGTAAAAATATAGTATCGATTTATCGATGTGGTCTACGATTGGACTTCTTTTTCTCTTTTCTTCGTCATGAATGACATAACAAGAAGAAATGTTACTCTCAAATTATGGCTGTTGTAGTATTCACGTTCCAGATAAGACTAAATATAAAGTCTTCACTAACTATTTGCCAACACGCACATAAGCGCACACACACACACACACATATATATATATATATATATATATATATATATTTATATCCACAATCGTGTATGATTCCTTGCAGGAAAAATTAATGAAGTTAATTAGTTGTATGCTACGCGCATACGATCGGTCAATTGTAAATGATCGGATACATATTGAATTTACGTTTTATGCTAATATTTTGAGTATATGTGTTGTCAGCCTGAACAAACCCTTGAATAAGGTAGCAAAGACAATTCAATAGGTAGATCGATTCCGTCCTTAGTGTTAACTCGTCGAGAACCTGCTGTAATTTGCCATAACTTGGTCTCGACCCCGGGAACATTAGCTTTGGAGTCTTACACTCATCTACTGAGTTACTCATGCCGCACACTGCATAAAAACTTCTGTTTGGCCTTTCCTTGTCATTGCGTATATTCTGTTATGACCGATCGAAGATGGTTAGATTGAATTTCATTTCGATAGAGATATAATATAGGCTCCGCCTGAGCGAAAGGCCAATATAAAATGATTTGGTATATATATGAATATTGCTTGTAGTATGTGACAGGGATGGCAAATTAGATATGTTCAAGACTCTGTCACAAACGTCCCTGTGTTAAAACTCTAAATTTAGTCGATTGTTAAGTCTGTTTGTCGGACATAATTTTAAATACAAATAATTATTTTAACATGTATATGTAAAGTTCGATATAGCATTGTCCGTTTTACCAATGTGCTACCAGGAAGCATGAAATGTTAAAAGATTAACACTTTTTTAATGATGACTTTATTATATCCCTCCAGTCCTTTATACGCTAACTTGCTATTACAGCTTTATCTCACAGCTGTGTGAAAAGTAGGCATTCTGATTTGCCATACTTTTCCATTTTGCTTTGCAAAATTATGGATAACTTCTGTGTAATACTAGCCAAGACAACTAGAAAGAAAATTTGTCAATATGGCTAAAAATAAACTGTAATTTACATCAGACTTTGATTGGACTAGTTAGAAGGTATAAAATAATTTGCGATTTTGTCATTGACAGTGTGTTTTTTTTTACCAAACTGCTCATTTGCTCGTGAATATATTTGCGTTTTGGCATTTTGTTTTATTTACAATAAAAACAATCGAATGGTGAACAAGTGGGTGGCGGGCTATATGATAATAATTACTTTTATTGATATTCTACCACATAGTGCTTGAATAACAAGCTTCTTGCTTCATTAAAGAGGATTTGATGACATTTGCTTTATTCGGTTCTTTTTCGATTACATATGTGTTAACATGATACGGAGACCTTTTATTTTTGCTTGCAGCGGTCTTTTTCGTTTAAAAAAAACTGTTGACACTTAGAATGAATTAAGTATATATTTATTAAAAACGATTCCGTAACTTAGATGGTATAATATTTGTTTGTTTCAGGCTGCGAAGAACTTGCATGTATTCATTTTTGTATTAGTAGTTCCGTGTCTTTTTAGCTAGTTAGTTTATTATAAACTAGGAGAATTAGAAAAACCGCAGAATGCAAGGTGCAATCTCATATCAGCATGCGTTTCGTGCTTACTGGCGATTCATCAGTATTTAAATTCTATCACAACGAAAATGCTCGTAGGATAATTCGTTTTCACGTAAGTGGAGCATTTATTTCCAAAAATGAATTTAAATAAAGTTACAGTAGCACGTACGGTAACCAGTAGCGTACAGGTATGGGTGCTGCATTCAGTTCTCGAAGGATCCGGCGTTCTAGTCTCGGATACGCAGCATATATCAGTTTTTCTCAATTGAGTTAAACATTTATTTCCACGTATGAATTTATTTAAACATATACATGTAGCAGTAGTGCTTTTGCTCCTGCTTTACTGGAAAAAACCTGAACTAATTTCGCTCAAATGTAAAAAGCGGTGAACATTGAATGTGCACACAATATGCGTATCAGATTATTAGCGCAAACATTCGAAAAGACGAAACATTTAAACTAGTTCGCAAAAGGACTTGAAAGCCCCAACTCGCAGACACCTATTTTTGTTTAACTTTGCAGTGTTTTGCCGGAATGTCGCATTTTTCATAAGACAAATTATGTTTGGTTATTGACGTATGTGCGACATCAGACTTATATGTAGATTGAACCGCATTTTTCTTGTGCAGGACAATGGATAGCACTCATAGGTCGGTAAAATCTTGAATTTTCATCATTTTCAGGTGGTGTAATTTTTGGCGTCAATTGATGGGTTCTCACTTGTCCCCTCTTCTTTAAGCCTTCAATTAGCTGATTGTCTGAAAATGACGTTAGAACAAGACTTTTCATTGTCTTATTTTGCGCTTGTTAGGTTGGCATGTGCTCCAACATGCGTGGCATAAATTGTGATTTTATTAGTAGGAGCCCACACTGTATCCCAAACTTTAAAATTTGGTACAGAAATGAGTTACTGTTGAGTGGGAAGATTTCCAATACTTAAGGTAGCAATAGTCAGCCGAAAATAACTTCAGTCACAATGGAGCTTCATAGGAATTTCACTGTAAATATTATATACCAAGCCTATAAAGGGAACAAATACTATCTATTTCGAAATTAGGTGCTTGTACGTGGTACCAACACAATGGTGTACGAGATTGACCAATTTTTTACCAAAATCGACCATTTAAGACTGATTCTCAACTTTTGTTACTCAAGCATATCCGTGCACTAGCCTTGATCAACATTAATTATAAAATTTCTAATAATTACCTCTATCCTACCATTGTATAGTAAATTTATATTATTTTGATAGTTCGTTTCTCACGCCCTTTCTCATTTCTCATCATAAAATATTGCAGTCTGATCCTAGCTATTCATTTAGACGTCATGCTCGGATTCTGATCATAGAACAGTTAAATACTGTTTGTTGCGGAAAACTAATATATATATGCAAGTATGTATTAGATGTTGCGAATCTAGTAACAAATTAGTTCAGTTGTGACCAGAAGGATAAACCGAAGACAACATGAACGTAAAGTATAATCTCATGCACATTCGTTTCGAGCTTACTGGCGACTCATCAGTAGGAGCGAAGTAACTCATCTATATATTTGGTGAAGAATGGGATACCAGGACAGTACACTTAGACGACGTGTAAACTCGCAGTAGTGAAGTTTAGTAGTCTACGACAATGACTTCACCAACTCACACCATAATATGAAGTCGCATTGTCGTAGACTTTATATGATGTTGGCCTCACTAATGCAGGTTTACACATTCGTCCGGAGATTTTACCATCCTATTATCCCACATTTATCACCCAAATATATAGTGGTTAAAGGGCGTAATACCGGCTCCTACTGATGAGTCGCCAGTAAGTACGAAACGAATGTGCATGAGATTATACTTTGCGTTCATGCTGTCTTTGGTTTATCCATCTGGTCACAACTGAACTAATTTGTTACTAGGTTCGCAACACCTAATACATACTTGTGATCATAGAAGCTCGAAATGCGTCAGTACGTTTCATCCATTTCCTAGTTAAGATATTTTTTAAATTGGATTTTATTTAGAATAAATATTAATTTTATTAAACTGCCGTTTGATCATTTTGATTTCATTGCAGATCTTTTTTTTAATTTGTTCTTGTATGATGTTAAACCTAAAAAAAAATCAGACAGCATCCTCGTATGTTTCGAATACTTTTTTGTTTGAATAGATTTTAGGAAAATTTACGTGGTAAACTAACTAAAATTAGCGCTAATCTTTCGGTAGCTTTATGCACTGTGTGTACAAAACATGCTACTATAAGAAGAAATAATATTTATATTTTAATTTTTGCAGATACAGGCAAGGTATACAGTTGGGGTAGAGGAGACTTGGGTAGCCTTGGTCGAGATTTCAAAGGTGAATTTACTTGTTCTGATGTTTTGGAAAATCGAAGGCCTGTCTATTCAAATACTCCAAGTGTTGTCAAGTTTTCAAGCCCTACTCACTGTGTAAGTTAACAACAAATTGTTCCTCCTTAACGATTACATTTGATGCAGTTTCTGATTTGCCACATTTCTCATTCTGTCAGCAGTGTTTGCAAATTACATATGTACGAATATTTTTCGAATATGTGATTTCCCTTGGACTGTGAGTCAACGAAATTTTGTTTTTACTGTCACCGATAGTCTGTCTATTTACCAGTGGACGATAGTTGGTCTTGAAATCTGCCGGTGTTTCAAGTTTGATTTACTGTGCACACATCGAATCAAAATTGTTTAATGAATTATGACAGAATGAGGTCAAGCTTTTATATATATATATATATATATATATATATATATATATATATATATATTCTTATAATTAGGAAAACACAAATAACGAAGTGGATAAAGGCCATTTATTTCGTGAATACTAATCATCTCTTATACAATCATACATTTATACATTTTGGGTTTTCACCGTCAGAAAAATCAGCTATTTCCGATCATATATTGGCAACGGGGCACCCTGTCAATTCGACCAATTTCACAATTCTACATAAAGCAAAATCAGAAAAATTATTATTTATCTACGAAGCCCTTTACATAAAACAACAAGCACCTGACCTTAATATTCAAAAGTTTCATCAACATGATATTCTTATCGACTGGCCAAGAATAACAAAATTCAACAACAATCTACGAGTATCCAGCCAAGAACAAACAGGCCCTCTACTAGAATCAACAAACGTACAATCTGATTGGCAACAAACTGAAGTGGAAATAACAAAGGCGCATACGGTGACAGTCTCCAAACAATGTGAGCGTTTAACACTGCAATCAACACTGGCGTTGTTACCACGTGAAAACTTTGCGCAACGAGGTGAAACGATCAACTATACTGGGAAAAATAGCACTTGTATATGTGACAGTGAACAATGCACACAAATGGTTAATTCTCAAGCTATCAAAACAATAATGACAAGATCTCAGACATCACTTCGCAATACTGCGAGAATGACCTTTACATGCAAACACGCATACACACTCACCAACTAGTCAAAACAAGAAACAGCAGTAAAAACGAGTCAGATTTGTTACCACTAGCATAATCAATTGAAAACCCAAAATGTATAAATATGTATGATTGTATAAGAGATGATTAATTCACTACCATAAATGGCCTTTATCCAATTTGTTATTTGTGTTTTCCTAATAATAAGAATATATATATATATATATATATATATATATATATGCATGTTTGTGTATAGGATTGCAATCAAAGATGATTAGTTAACTTTCATTAGAAACTATTCGCAAGAAGATTACTGAAACATTGTTGAAGCAGAAATAAAACTTCATTAAAGATGGTAAAGCCTTCATATTTTAACAGATGATTCTGACACAAATCAAAAGCTTCGAAAGAGATGCATTAAAATAAAACTGATCGAGTCGAACTCCGAAACACGGTACCCTCATCAAGCTCTCTTAGTCATATGAACTCTCATTTGCGTTCATATTGTCAATAGACAATGTGTTACGGAATGGGTAAGCGAAGTTCCCTGGTAAACCACAAAAATCGATAAAATATATGTAATTAATTAAACGATTTCAAAGAGAAGCAGATGCGCAAACGACATAAATATTATTATTATTAAAATTGCTCGAAATTGCACGACTAGTAGGAGCGACTTATTCAGCAGTCTATACATCTTGCGGTCTGACAAGGAAAATAGCAAAACTCATAAACAAAGTGACATTAAAGAAATCATATGTAGAAAAAAAATTTATTCACGCAATAGCCAAAAAAGCGAAATCCTGGTGAAAATTCAAACCATCGATAGGCCACACTTTAAATCAAATTTGCGAGATTGATGTAAACACCAATCCCATTTTATTTAACCAGACGTCGAACAACATAGCAAAACTACCGTCAGTCGCACGCACTGATGCGTTTCGACCTTCCATGATCATCATCAGAGTACGATGGCAAAATGACTGGCGAGGATCAAACCGCATTGAATATATATAGAAATCAAATTTAGATATGCGACTCTCACTTCTAGCAGTCTCGCATACATTGAACTTGACTGGAAATATCGGCTGCACGATTTCTATGCAGTCACGAATATTAACTGTTTGTAGCTTTCGCCACATATACATATATAGCCAATACAATTCAACAATGATTGTTTGCGTGGGTGGTGGTAACAATTCTTTAAATCAACTTTGTGTGCTTGAAGTAAACACCAATCACATTGTATTTAATCAGTCGTCGAACAACATAACAAAACTACCGCCAGCCGCAACGCACTGACGCGTTTCGACCTTCCATGATCATCATCAGAGTACGACGGCAAACTGACTATCGAGGATCAAACCGCATTGAATATATATGGAAATCAAATTTAGATATGCGGCTCTCACCTCTAGCAGTCTCGCATACATTGAACTTGACTGGAAAGTTGATTTAAAGAATTGTTACCACCACCCGCGCAAACAATTATTGTTGAATTGTATTGCCTATATATGTATATGTGGCGAAAGCTACAAACAGTTAATATTCGTGACTGCATAGAAATTGTGCAGCCGATATTTCCAGTCAAGTTCAATGTATGCGAGACTGCTAGAAGTGAGAGTCGCATATCTAAATTTGATTTCTATATATATTCAATGCGGTTTGATCCTCGCCAGTCATTTTGCCATCGTACTCTGATGATGATCATGGAAGGTCGAAACGCATCAGTGCGTGCGACTGACGGTAGTTTTGCTATTTTGTCCCCCGCCTGGTTAAATAAAATGGGATTGGTGTTTACATCAATCTCGCAAACTTGATTTAAAGAATTGTTACCAACACCCGCGCAATCAGTTATTGTTAAATTGCATCGATAGACGAGTTACAAGCTCTTAAGAATTTCGTACATTGGGAGCAACTTCTACCGGAATATAAACACACACCATCACAAACTCTCCGGTCGAAGCGCAGTCAGCAACAATTTAATGGAACTACTGCTTTTAATAAATATAAGAGTAACTCAAAATCAAACTGGTTCTCACGTACTAAAACAAATTGAGTCTCCTTTTCATTGTAAGCGAAGAAAGGCATTTGTGTTATTTATCTGATTTTGGGATTGCGTACCGAATTGTTTGAATCCACTGTCTTCATGATTTCGTCAAATATTTCTGTCTCCGAGTATGGAGATCTTTTTCAATGGTAAACACATCACCCACTAAGTTGACAATCAATGTGTCAAGTAGAAATATTAGTTTAAACTGCCCCATTTATACTTGTTATTAGATCTCTTAAACATAACTTGTTTTTTAATGCTAGGAAAATGTGTGTCAAACTGGTTTTTGTATGCCTGCATGTGTACACTCTTCGAAATGAGATTACATTGATCTAATGACAATTACTGATAACTAACTAGATAATCATACCTCATGCTTGTGTGTATGTGTTCTCGTTTGTTTTGGATTGAGGACTAATCAATTGCTGCACGTGTATACTCATCCAAGTGAAATTACTGCGATTTAGCAACATCTGACTTTTCACTGGATAAGCGTATATCACGTCTGTGCGTTTGTGTGTATGTGCGTGAGCGTTTACTTAAGACTGAGAACTAATCTGTTACATGTATGTACAGGCACGTGTAACAGTCAATCAAGTGAAACAAAATTGATAACTGTCATTTCCTAAATGCACACGTCGGGCCTATTTTTACACGCACTTTCCTAAATGAAGTAATTACGAGTGGCATCCCGATGAGGAGGGGGCAAGGTACTATGACTACAGTAAATAATTAAGAGCTAGCAAAATTAAATTAGAAACGGATAAAGTGTTTTAATAGGGTAGAAGGTTGAATTTAAAAAGTTCGTAAAAGAAATTTTAAGAAATGCCTGATAAAGAATGATACTTGTAATAGTGCAAAGAAAATTTGTCCTTTAAAAAATTAAACCCTCCAATCTTGCATAGCTAAATATTTGTTAGAAAGGCGCTACACTAACAACAGAACGTAAGATAATAGATAAAATAAGATAAAAAGTAATCAAGAATGAAATTATAACACAATCAGTTAATGATTAGGAGATATTTAATTACTCGCCCTCCACCTCTATAAGTAAATATCAG
The DNA here is from genome assembly GCA_029291075.1 of Eudiplozoon nipponicum. Taxonomy (NCBI): domain Eukaryota; kingdom Metazoa; phylum Platyhelminthes; class Monogenea; order Mazocraeidea; family Diplozoidae; genus Eudiplozoon; species Eudiplozoon nipponicum. The sequence goes on from JAQBSW010003076.1 coordinate 32,178, forward strand.
TCCAGTGTTCTTATTCTTTTACTTGAGCGAGTTTCTGATTCTGATTCTGATTCATGCAATCTTCGTTTTCTACCATTATTTAGTGCTGTATTCCAAATAGGACCTAGTGATTTTTCTACGGCTGTTTCATTCATTATGTCATTTCTCGATTTAATTTCGATGGATTCTCTAATCAATCTAGTCGATCTGCTACGGCCACAAATTGATATACGTCTGCACCCATCCCAATTAATTGAGTGTCCTGTCTCTACTGTATGGCGTGCAAGATCCGATCTATTAACATGGCCATACTTGCATGCGGTTTTATGTTCCCCTCTTCTTACCCTAATTGGGCGCATGGTTTCACCTACATACATCAGGTTATAGTCGTTACATGGAATTTCATATACTCCGGATGTGTCTAATGGTTCTATTTTCTCCTTTTTGTTGGGCAGTTTAATACTTAGGGTAACGGTTTGTTTCAAAATAGTACGTATATTGTATTTAGATGCTACCCTTTGAATTTCGTACTTTGTTTAGAGTCAGGTATTACCATTACACTCCGATTATCTTTTGTCTTATTAGACTTGAAGAAGATCTCCATACTCGGAGATCGAAATATTTGACGAAATCAGGAAGACATTGAATTCAAACAATTCGATACGCAATCAGAAAATCAGATAAATAATCTATTCCCTGTCGCGCAACAAGTTTCTTTTAAAGGCACTTGTGTTGTTTAATATTTAGGAAACGAAAACGTCTATTTATTCAAAATAAACACACGCTCGGTTATTCTTTGTTGTTTTCTAGAACGTCATCATCAGGGAGCGTAATACTACGACCATTAGTAACTGATGTTTCACTGCCATATAATAATGAAAAGAAAGGAAAATCAAATAATAATTTTATGTTTAAAAAGTAAACATAATAGCAGAAACATTATTTTGAAAAAGCATGTTAAAACAAGAGTGATTTATAAAGGAGATGATCTAATTCAAATGGAAATATTTACCTAAGTAATACAAAAAAATGTAACCTAGACTTCTACTAAACATCATTTTGGTCAAGTAAACTTTAAGGCATGACAAAATCGGAAATAAAGCGTCTTGTGGTTTTTACGGTATTGCTTAATAAGCACAACCGAAGAACTCAGTTAAGATTATTCTACTAACAATCGGTAACATGATCACCACTAAACTCAATTCGCGCAGGATTTCCAACCAAGTAATATTATGCGTTTATGGGCCCAGTCATGGAAAATGTGTGTGTTCTATACTAACCAATTCGGCTACTATTGATTCTAGTTTTTTAATGCTATGTTAGACTCTGTCTACCTTGGTTTTTAGGCCAATTTGGTGCTGATTGAGAGAGTAAGGCTCTACTCAAAAACAGAATTTAAAACATACGTCAAACGTGACCAAGCCAGCACAATTGATCGAGCCTTATTTATTTGTTTAAGCAAGAGTATTTTTGGGCGATTCAAAAATGCGTCTATGAATCTCAGCATGGTTTATTCATTGTAGGTAACCAATATGGGCAATGCCTCTCAAATAGTGGTGGTCGAATGTCTGTAAGTGTCGAAAATCTTAGAATTTACAGAGTTAAGTTTCACTAACGTATAATACCACTGAACAGGCAGAATGAGACACTTGTGTTTGCCTACACATGGAGAAGGTTGTAGAAATTTACTTGAACTTTTGCGATTCTTATAATCACCTTTTCACTCATATTGCTTGAGTTATTGAGTATTCATGTCACGCATAACCAAGACTATATCTGAACTTCTTGCTCTCCATAATAAAGAGCTTAGGTCGGCGTAAAATGTGTTTTTGCTGTTGTCAGTGCAGCAATCAGCGAGAGCATATGCAGATACAACGAAAAGTTTGGCGATAATGGTTTTTGGCATTGATTTTTGTAAATGTCTTGGAACATGCCACACAAAGGTGGCTATTTATAGAGAACCATTCAGTTAAGCATATTTCAGTTCGTGTGCTAAAGACAATGCTGACACTCCATTTACAGGTGTGAGAAAACTCTGTGGAACCAGATGTTCGAAGCCAATAACGTGTAGATAAGGATGGTGTACTCTATTCTGTAATGCTGTTACGACTCTTTATTCTAGTTTCAGATACGCAACATACATCCATTTCTAATTTATCCAGCGTACGTGCAAGAGCCTCTTGTTGTCCAGTTTGTTTTAATATTAGCACATTAAATGCGCCGATGTTAATGAATGGCAGTCTACTTGAACTGTTCTCAATATGAAGCAATTCGATATTGCACTTAGTGATATGCTCAACACCCACCATATTCATAGCATCTAAAAGAGCGTTATTGTTAGATTGAGAATCGGAAAAATAAGGATAGGAAACAGAATCGAAAATGAAGGTGTCTGCGGTAGCCTGATTTCGTTTAGCTATCCTGCACGATTCAAAAGATAATGCGACCGCTTTTATACTGCACGACGTCCAATGTAGTATGTAATCATTATAATTCGTATCGTTCATGGTTATATGTTGGCATTAAAAGAACACTAGGTCGTCCATTTTTCGTGGGAACGGCTTTTATTCAGAGTTTTTCCTTAGATAGTCTGCCAACCAAGGCTGATGAGCACTATCTGCCCAGATGCCAGTGGACAAAGTTTTTTTCAGCGATCGAAACCCAACTCTCGCATCAGACACGCTTTCTCTCATTTCGTCACTACAAATTTAACACTAAGTGTTACTACGTGATTAGACCTAACTCGAAGCTTCACATGAAACGGGATGATGGCTGTGTCCCATTAGACCCGTCAAGGTTCATGCTACCTTGTGCCTGCCGGTAAAAGGTTGAAGTCGGATAAGAGGCAGACAAGAAATCTCGTGGCCGGACAATTATTTGGCCAGTAAACAAAGATGTGATAGAACCGCATTTCCAGTTGAACAAAGAAGAAGTCAACCCGATCAAAGACAAAACAAAATAGGAAAGTGTGAAGAATCAGATCTTTGTGTAACTGCTCGTGTACAACTATTACCCGCCTACGCAAAACGCGGCATTGATTTGATTGAAGTGTACACACCGCAACAAAATTTCAAAAAATTATTTGAAAAATTACTTACTAACACGTCACACCTTAACTACAATAAACAAAACACTTGAGTGGAATAAAATCTGTGATAATCGCGATTCAAACAAGGTTGGTAGGAGAAACCTGGTATATTCTACCTTATTTGTTCTGATTCTTCTTGGACACACTGTGGAGGGGAACTATTTTATTAATTAAAGTACGTCTTATAAATGAGTACTCAGTAATCACGAAACGCATTTATCGAATTGGCCTAAATCTTCACCTCATACTGACTGGCATACATTTATTTTTCCAATTACGCCATGCCTAATGCACAAAATGGAGAAAAATTTCTTTAATATAATCCTTAAAAATTTGATATTTCTTCTAGGTGAACGGTGACGATGTTCAGATTGTTCAAATTGCCTCCGGATCCGAACACTGCATTGCTCTTGATTCTCACGGTCGCGTGTGGTCATGGGGCTGGAATGAACATGGTATGTGTGGAATTGGTCACCCATCTGAACAGGATGAACTCTTGCAGTCTCCTCGGTCCGATCTGGAGCTGGGCAGTTCTGCTCTAGACGACAACCCACTTGCTTGTAACACCCAACATCAGGCATCTACTCCCGATGTCAAAGGGAAAAACGTGAAGATTGCTGCGAAAATCGATGACTGTGTATGGCGGCCGCGCCTGGTAGAATTTCCGCCCATGTGTAGACTTAATTCAACATGTGTGTCTGTTATTGATGCTTTAAATCACAAAACAATTAAAATGAAACATGATTCATCATTAAACTCAATGTTTCAAGTTATTGCCGAGGAGGTGATTTTGCCTCAGGAAACGTGTTCAGAGGTACACGTAGGCTGTGATCACAAGCTTGCTGACGAGACTGATTGTTCGGTGCGCATTTCACGAATCGCCGCTGGTTATGGACATACTTTTGCTCTGCTTTAGGCATGACTTCACAGAAATTTAGACTCCAATTGAAGGAGCCAGTCCAGGTTTTCAAGATAATGTTCGACAACGAAACCACTTAACGTTTAAAAATGATACATCACTTTTCAATTTGGAGTATTTTATGAGACAGTGTTCATGTTAAATTATTTATTTTTTAAAGAAAAACTTTTCAATATCTGTATTTGGCTTCTCTCCCTACAACCCATGGGTGTAGATTTTGTCAACTTTACTTTTTTTTACTTTACTGCGGCTGACTCCTTTTAGAGGATAAGCCGGCTCCATTTCATGGAGTTTCTTGGGAATTTGGTACAAGTGGTGTCCCCTCACCACTCGAGATTTTGTCAAGACTGCCTTTAATTTATCATTACCTGCTGACGTCTCTAATCGACAGCTCATCTTTGTGACATATGAGTCTCCGTTCATTTTTTTGTATAGGAGATATCTCGCTGACTAAGAGAATGAGTGAATTGCACTTTTGATCAGCATCCCTCTAGACTTTCATGCCCTAGTCGACTCTGTAGATCGTGAAAAGAGAGTAATAAATTCGTCTTAAAAGTCGTATTTGGTGTTAATTTGTGCTTGCCGTTTTGTTTAACGCTAGATTACTTGTCTTTTAGATCTAACCACGTTTCAGTACTTTGGCTGCTAAGCATTTGCTTGTTAGAATAATGAATAAGTATTCTTTGATGGGTATCTTGAAAACAATTTTATATGACATAGGTAAGGATGCCAATTCTTGCGTCTGATCTCGACTTGTCTGAAATATCTGGTTTTTATGTTGTAAATTTTGACGAGTTAATTAGATTAATTAAGATTAGGTGCTTAGACTATACAAAAAAACGCACGCCAAGAAATACAAACAAAAATATACACACCTAATAGAACAGTTATATAATTAATTTATGCAAAAAGGTCTTGTCTAATTAATTGCAGCGAGAGAATGTTTAAACTGACAAATTACGTGATGCACAACTTCATTTCTTTTCTTGATTTGTAAAACAGGGAAATATGCCTGGTTGGACTACTGCGGCATATTGCAGCATTTAACAGCTTTATTTAGATTAAAATGTCCTTTAACTCGCTTCTTTAGACATTTGGCAGTCCTGCCCAAACAGTGATTACCAGTCGTTTATTCTTTGCATTCATGCTTATCAAGCGCTCTGTTGTAAAAAATGCATTACTTCTGTATTTTGCATCTATATAGTCATTGACTTTTGAATTCGTTGAGTTAATATTTTTAGAGCACGAAAAGAATGTGCACACGAGATTGTACCTTTCGTTCAGGCTGACTACTTTATCCTTTTTACTAGGCGCGCAACATCTATTAAATAATTGCATATATATTAGTTCACCACAACAAACAGTATCTAAATCATCCAGTAGACCGGTTTCGTCTTTATTGGAAACTCCTCACATACTGGCTAGAATTTGCTGTGGACAGGGCTCGAAACTGAGCATGTCTGCGTTGGAACCTGATGCTCTTAATAATGAGCCACCTCGCTTTGGCAAAAGATGCAAACAGTTAATATTCGTGACTGCATAGAAATTGTGCAGCCGATATTTCCAGTCAAGTACAATGCATGCGAGACTGATAGAGGTTAGAGCGCATATCTAACTTTGATTTCCATATGAATTCAATGCAGTTTGATCCGTGATAGTCAGTTTGCCGTCGTACTCTGATGATGATCATGGAAGGTCGAAACGCGTCAGTGCGCTGCGGCTGGCGGTAGTTTTGTTATGTTGTTCGACGACTGGTGAAATACAATGGGATTGGCGTTTACTTCAAGTTCGAAAACTTGATTTAAAGAAATTTGGTGAAGCAGTAGTAGAGTAAACTTAATATAGTATTTAGTAACGTGGTTTTATAATCAACTAACTGTATAGAATACGTACCAAGATATAGAAATTTAGAATAACAACCATTTTGAACACCTACTTATCCAGAAAAACCTTATACACTCTCCTCGATCGACATTCATCACGTTTTCTTTTCATTAATGACATCATTCAGTGAAGCATATAATATTTAACTATGTATTACACTTTGCGTGAACAAAAGACAATCTCACGCGTGTATGCGTTTCAAGCTTACTAACAACTCAACAGTAGGAGAACGCAATACACTCCAAACTCACTGTGTTTGTGGCTAAAAAGTGTAGGATGGTTGGATGATGAAACGTCTTATACGCATGTGCATTAAACCAGGTGTAGAGTAAAATTAAATTGAAGTTACTAGCAAGGTGGCATCAGTTCCAACTCACTGCAAATACCATATACCAAACCTGCACATGATAACAAGACATTGATTTTATAGAATAATATCTACTGATTTAGTGGAAGGACAAGAGAATAAATTCAATCATGTTTGTGGACGAAATAAACATCAACTTCATGATATTTTACCATTCTTAATGTAGGGTAAATCTATAATAAAATAAAAGCTACAAACTTGAGGGTTAGTTAAGGTATCGTTAGATTTACAATTTAGTCATTACAATTTAAATAATCATTCCACAGAACGTGTCTAGCCACGTTTTGAGATTACATTTTCTTTTCGACACATAACTAATGTGTTTTGTTCGATCAAATCTCCCATTTACATTTTGGTGTTTTCATTTTTTGTGAAATGGCCATTTGTTATTGTAGAATTACAAAAACTGTTGTCTCATTTAAGCGGGCGTTGGGGGTAACTTGAGATAGCCAGATATTCCACGATTAAATTAACTTGTAGAGAAGAAAAGAGCCACCATTGGGACATCATAAATAAACGCATTAGCCAATGAATTAAGTTAAATTTCACATTATGATATACCTCTAGTGTGTGAGTGCCTGTAAGACGTCAATTGCGTTTAGACCAAATTTGAAATTAATTTAGATATAAGTGCCCCCATATGGCAGGAAAAATACACAACCAGGTCTATAATAACATTAAAGTATTTATTTACTTTTATTTATTCATATAGTTTAATAGGCATTATAATTGTAATGATTTATGTTAGTATTACTTGAATTCTTAAAAATTAAACACTAAATGCGAAGCGTTGAATACAATGCATACCTTTAAGTTGGCAATAAAAATGATTAGAAAGTTAGTTTAATCAGAAAACATTTTAATGATATCACTATAAGGTGGTAAAATACGTTGCGATTCGATAACGATATGTGTTAGTTGCAGGGTAATGGTATTAAAATTAAAAACATCCACAACATACTTTTAAAAATCTTCAAAAATACGTTTCATAGATAATAAAATATATAACTTAACTTTATATTAAATAGACGTCAATTTATTCATTTCTGCGCGCCATTTTCTTCTATTTTAAACGGTATGTTAAACATGAACTATTCAACAAATAATGAAACATGTAATACTCGCTAAATTGTTAATACTCGAATTATTTGTTAGGATACTGGCAATGATTTGGTTTAGGTTAGCAGTTCCATGATGAGAACAGACAGTGATAGCGCAAAAGAAAATGATTCCTATACGGTTATTCATTTGCTTAAATACAAGATGATGTGCCCATTGGTAATTAACTTTAAATAAAATCTAAAAACGGCGCATTTTAATGGAAAAATACTAAAACTTGAAATAATATGGATCTGTCTTAAAGCACATGTATAATTTGAAAAATCCTAACTTTATATAGAAGTCGACGCAAAATTCAATATTAAAAATTATCGAAATTCAACGATAAATGGTAACGTGCCTTTGGTATAAAAAATGCTCTGTTCGTGGCAATAAAATTAACAGATTATTTTGTCAATTATCACATTCCGAGACGAGCTTTCTGTTTTTAATACTTTTACATTACACATTAAATAAACAGCAGATTACGAAAAGAAAACGAACATGAATGAAGTTAATAGGAAAAATAATATAATAAGCTATCATGGCTTTTTTATCAAGTAATATTAGTATATGCATTTTAGAAGCAATCACACGGAATAATAGGTAGGAATTGAATAACATTATATTTTATTTGTCATAATAGTGCTGTAAAACGTTAATCAGAAATCAGAAATAATAACTATCGGGTCAAGGCAACCACGTTCTCTGATTGCTATATGGGCTAATATAAAGAGATAGCGATATTCCTCGCAAAAGTTTATATAGAGTAAGCAAATTATCGATAAATAGTCTCGCGTGCTTACGTATGCGTGAGTGAACGCTTTAAGCATACACTTAAATCATGCACACGAAAGCGCATCCTATAGTCGGTAGTGAACAAGATTAATCTGATGATGAAACTGAATTCTGATATTAATTTGACAAAAAGCAAACACAGAATCAACCACAATAGCATTCTACTCTCTGCAACCTTGATTGTTATAATATTTGAACACGCACAGGTGCGAAGCCGTGGTCAAAAAGCGAACAAAATGCTAGTCAAACAAATTTTACTGTAGGATGTCCAGAAAAAAACATTAACTGAAATTAAGTTATACATCCAAAGAGCATCTGGCACATTGATATTTATTCCAAAGGAACAACGAAAAAGGTTGGCAAGCCACAGTGTGTTAAGCAGGTGGTTCCTTCTGAGTAGGTTAAAGCATTTCCAGACTGTCGAATTGCTTTGTTCATAAGATTGCAAAAAACATGGAATAATAAACGAAATCAGAGTCGGAAAAGGCTATCTGTCATGGTAAAATTCGCATACACCGGAAGGGACAAAACAAATTTAAAAATAAAACACCGTTTTATATATATATATATATATATATATATATATATATATATTAAGAAAATAGGTTTTCAAAGTATGCAGAATTTGTGAGATTAATAAAAGTGCTTGCAGTATCAATAAAAGAAAGGCTAAACCATGTAAAGTATAGTTAATAAAAAGATAAGAAAGCAGAACGATTGATACGAAGTTCAACTGAAAGAAGAGTAGCTTAAAAGATGTTTCTACGCGGAGGCTAATAGAAAATTATATTTAAATATTTAGTGGAATTGCTATATATTAAATTATCAATCATTACATCAGAATTATTATATTAAGATTATTCATCTAATTTGGAACACTCCAAATTGTATGTTACCTACATAAAATTTTAGAATATTATTTATTGAGAGAATAAGCACAAAAATATATGATTTGTTTTTGCTCTTATCTCTATCTATCTTTCTACTTATCACCCGTAAATCTACAATGCGCAATACTCTGCTAAAAGTTTTATGCCAATCTTCAAGTATATTTTATATGGAAGCTGCATTTACAATTATTCACTGATTATAAATACTTTCACGGACCTCTAGAAACAAGTTTATAGTCCTTATCGGGATTCATTTATAATACAACAATTGCAATGAGGTTTTAAAGCGTTGTAGTTAAATGGACACATATATGCATAACTGCTGATACTACAATGACATCTTTATTTATCAGAAACTAAGCTATGCGTCGTCGATCTTTACAAATACTTCATTTCTACAGAGGTTCACAAACAATTTCGAATGGCTAACAATGCACACGGAGTCAACATATATGGCAAAGCTAGCATGTTACTTGAACAACTACAGCTGGCAACATTGCAGAAAATTTATATTTGGGCTAACGATAATGAAGAGATAGAAGCATTCGTTAAGATGAATACTAGTTCAACTATCGATGAGCTGAAATCTATACACAAATCATGACTCGATAAAAAAGAAATACAAATTTATGTTTATGAGCTAAGCACACGGCAAATAATTAGAACCTAGATAAATAAATAAACGTTATTTTCAAAACATTTTACACACACTTGTTTAAACACAACATATATATATATATATATATATATATATATATATATATATATAAACAAAATTTATCAATAACACGTTATATATTAGCCAAACAAATTAAAAATTGTGTAGTTATTTCACGACGCTCTATTAGAAAAGTATCGGTAGACACTAACTTTGAGGTCATCCTCCATGCTGAGATACATTGACTGCGACATTTAATTTTATGTGGAGTTCCAAATGCCAGGATGTGTATGATGCATGCTATGCGCGTGATATAATATTTTTAAAGAAATTCTGCCTGATATGTATTCGAAAATGCTTTCTTGAAGATGAAAAACAGATTACACTTGAAAAACCTGAATGACTAGCTGCTTGTGTTGCAAATGTAAATAATATAGTATTGCTTATCCTAATCGTAATTTTAGAAATTAATTCTGGCATCACCGTGTTTATGAGAACATGAAAACATATAGGGAAATTCACTTACACGAAAGCATAAAGAAACAAATTATCTAGTTGTGAAATCGTACAGCTCGAATGAAAGTTTACAGCGAGAACTCTCGTTGCATGTCAAACGTGAGGCATTGACGAGGAGATAATAGTCCGATTGAATGGTAAAACTCGTCTGAGCACGTAACACACGATTGCAATTAGTTGTAATTGCAAAAATTACGAGATTATTCCAATTGAATAAGTTTTGACAGAAAAAAAATTGAATAGATATGTCTGGTTACTGATTAGCTCGAATAAGGAAATGGAGCTCACATTCTACTACACAAGATTAACCCAGGTAGCTGAAAAAGACCATTTGTTTTGTTTTATGTTACATTTTAGTGAGTGCAATTTACGTAAAACAAAATAAATTGACGCACTGATAATTTACAATTTTATTGTAAACAAATGAAAAAAGAAAAAGTTTAATTTTATGCATATATATATATATATATATTGAGGGTTATACTTTGAAAAAGAAAATTTTCATTTTAATTTCTGATCTGTGCTGAAACAGTGAGCGATGGTAACCCCAAAGAAGCTATCAGCTTCACTCTTGTTTCTATCGAATGTATGGAGAAGAAACGAAATCAGTCAAAAGATGTGCTCTTTTACCGCCTTCCTTTATTCTGGCTAGCGTGAGCTGAGCTAGTAATGTTTTGTGCAAAATCAATTGTGTTTATGAGAAATGACAAACAGCATTTATCCGCATTAGAGCACGACAGACACTGCTAAACATTCCGGTGGCCAAATTGAAAAAATACTTTTAAACTCTAAGTCAATGTTTTAGGCAAAAAATAAACATTGAGCACAGTGTAATATTTTAGCGCCTTATAAAATAAAAAAGAACAATTTGCCAACAATAGAGTAGTTCTGAGGCCACATTAAGGAAGTACCGAGAAATCCTATTCTAGAACAAAATAGAATAAGATCATAATTGCATGATTACCCACAAAACCAAATAGAAATCAAGAATGGATTACTGCAAACAATTTGGTTAATCATACCAAATAAATATTGAAATACATTTTCGCATCATCAACAACAACAGAATAAGAATAGGGATAAAATAATACGTTTATTCATCAAATACTATTACTAATAGAGCAAGTATCGGGATTAAAAGTAGTAATGATGGCAGCATCAGTAGTAGCTATCAACTCAATACAAGAACTTCCGCATTTTGCATGATAGCTATGGAATAAATAATAGCCATTTGAATTATATTTTCATATTATGAAAATTTAGAAAGCAACAATACAAGAAAATATATAGTGAGGTGTATGCAATAGGTGAGGTATTTTGATAGAAATGAGTTCGGATGTGTATCTATGAGCTAATTAGTTATCCACAAAATCGACATCACTGTCAAAGCATAGCAATTGCAACCGACTACAACTATGGCAAGATTATTCAAGTTGGAAAAAACAGTTGTAAGACAAACGAGGTAGCACAAAAAGAACTTGTGTGACAGACAGATAAACAAGACGGGGATATATATATATATATATATATATATATATATATTTGAGTTGGAGAAAAAATGATTATATCTGAGGAAAAGAAGAAAGTAAATAAGAATCTGTTACAGGAAAACAGAAGGTTTTTTCATTTATATCTTCCTGACCAACCAGATCGGGTTATGTAAGGTCAAGCGACGTAAAATAATAAAATAACACTGATTAGCACACTGAAATAGGAAAAAAGCAACCAACTCACAACAGAGTAGATGCAGTGTGTTCTTAAAATGGCCTGAATCAGTTGCATTGCTCTGCCCATAGTTGTCAGATGAACACTAACAGAGAATACATCAGTTAAGTAAATTAATGAATGGAAGCGTGGCAGCTAGCTTAAATAGTATTAATGTATAAAACTTGAAATATGCCGGTCATCATATTTGGCATAAAAATAAATTCGATCGGAAAAAACAACGTCCAGCTAATCAATTAACGCGTCAGTTTGTCAGCCAACCATTGAGAAAGTACATTGTTATTAAAGAGGCAATTTAAAAAGCCGGTAAATATGGGATGACAGCAAGATAAAGAGGTTAAAATCAACAAGCAATAGACAGCCCAGGAATAAATCAATAAGCAGACCAGTCATGCGTATTAACTAGCAAACACGCTTAACTGTTCTGCTCCAAACATTGATAGGGTATAAAAAATCAGCATCTGTGAAAACTAACAAATTTCGAATACGTTAAATAGGCAGCAGATAACGTGACGAGATATCCATTAGCATAACCACAAAATTCATATAGGTATTATTCCCATAATAATATATCTAACTACGCACTGATGCTTCCAGACCACTGGCATTATGTTGAGCAGCAGCATGGCTTTCGTTTGCGCAATCATCTTCCAGTCCAGCGGGCTCACTCGACACTGCTTGCGAAGCACCAGATGCTAGCTCATTATTTTGTCCAGTGCCAGTCCCAGTTACTGTATCATTGGTGTTCGGAGCAAGCGGTGAGTTGGCTGGCACCAAATCGTCGAGCGCCTCCAAAAGTCGTAGGCCATCAGCGAAACTCAACCCTAGCTCAGTACGCAGACTTTGCGCAAAATAAGCTGGGACCCATACACGAAGACCAGCTAGTTGAGACAGCAGGACACCATCGATTCCACCGGCGACCTGTTGCACAACATGGCCAAGTCCGCGACTCTTGAACCAACCGGCAGTCTTTGCAGTTGACCAAGAACGCACCTCTGGTTTAACAACTAAACGCCACGCGTTCACAGACAGTAAACCCGGTGCAGACGGTCCAATAGCGCCACAATACGATGCAATTGGGCAACCTCCGGGACCAGAAAATCCGGCACTCGGCATGCCAGGATAAGCTAGAAGTCCAAGACGACCAAGGGACCCGTTGCTTCCGGGTGCCGGATAGCAGGAGCTGGGATGACACGAGGCGGCGATTGTGTTCTGTTGGTATTTTAAACCACCACTCACCGTTGGAGGCAGACTTCCGTCACGCGTTAATGATAGCCCAACTATTCCACAGTTTAGCTAGAGTGTAGTATGTGTAGCAAAGTTTAAATAAAATTGCAAAATGGAATAAATAAAACGAACGTTTAGTAATATCAAGATGTCACGGCTAGTGGAAATCTGATTTTTTTCCAATGCCGCGTTTTGCGTACGCGGATTGTAGCTTTGCACGGACAGTTTCACAAAGATCCGATTGATCACAATTTCCATTTTCGTTTTGTCTTCGATCGGGCTGAGTTTTTATTCGTCCCAATGAAAATGCGGTTCTATCACATCTTTGTTTACTGGCAACGTTTCGGAACGGAAATCCCCGTTCCATCTTCAGGCCAATTATCACATATATACACAGCACAATACTCACAATAGCAGATTTAAGCAAAAAGATGTGATTTCCATTGGGACGAATACAAACTCAGCCCGATCGAAGACAAAAAGGAAATGGAAATTGTGATCAATCGGATCTTTGTGAAACTGTCTGTGCAAAGCTACTACTCGCGTACGCAAAACGCGGCATTAAAAAATATGAAGATGGCACTCCGCAATCACATTTCAAGAAATCTGATTTTGTTTAAATTATAAGGCGGGTCGGTCTTCGCAGGATTGGTAGACAAAATGTGATTAAACAATAACATAAATGTGCAAATGTAGGATCGTTAGTGCGTATTTTCTATGAAAGTCCGCAGTAGAAAAATAAAACAAAATTACAAGTTTTGATATTTAGCCTTACATAAAGTTATAAATCTGTCATGCAGAGAATTTTAGAAGAACCCTGAATAATAATGCGAGATAAACCACGATTCGCTACTGGGTTGCGTCATTCTCCAGTTGTCTTCACATGCTACATTATCTCAGTGTGTTTGGTTGACAGTACCTGTGAATCACATTGCCCCACAACTAAAGCAATGACGCATTTAGTCTACGGCTTAAAACACCAATCGCGTAAGGAGGAGCATTCTTTTATTAATTGTGTCCAGATTTTGACAGATACAATTTACTACTGATGCGTGAAATTCATAGTCTTACTAGAGGCAAACTGAATTAGTAACACATTTGTTTCGAGCTTCATACGTTAACAAATTCGAAGCTTGAAATAATACTTCACAAAGCACGCATAGCAAATCAATAATTTATGTTAATTAAAGTGATCAAGCGATGCAATTCTTTTTCCAAGAAATGATTTCTGTTTATTTTAAAATTCTGTACTGAGCATGAACTGTGCAACGAGTTAACGATTTATGGATTGTTATTGAGTGATTAATGAAATGACAGAACATGATTTGTTATATATATATATATATATATATATATATATATATATATATATATATATATATATATATATATATATATATATATAACCAAATCATGTGCTGTTACCTTCATTTAATAATTTTCGCACGGCTATTTTTAATGTCATTTTAAAATGACTCCGTAAATTTATATATATATCTTCTCCGTATAAAGGAAGCAAAGGCAATTCCCTCAGTAGATCAGTTTATTCTTTATATGGAACTCTTCTACATTATACTGTAACACGCGGCTCCACGTTACAACCCAATGATTTTCGATTTTGACAAATACAGTGCTTTTTAAGGTCAGATAATCTAAATCTGTTCTTATACTATATTTCTCTTAACTGTGATTTTAGAAATAATCTCTGTTAGTTTCAAGCAGTTTTAATTGAGATTTCTTGAACTGCAATTTTATTTGTAATTTTTCGGGTTTTATGAAATAGACAGAACCGCGCGCGATACGGATGAAACACGCGGTGGTTTATTGTGTCACAGTGGATTTATTTCGCTCAGTTGGATTATTCGCAATTTACATGAGGGATTTACTGTTCACAGTTAACTTTGCCATTCCGAATTTCAGAGAATAATGGATTATACTAATGACATGAGTTAAAAACATAGCAAGCAGTGAACTAAATATTTGTGTCTATGTTCATATCATTATGTATTTTCAATCGGTTGCCTATATTAATTTCAATTCAGACGTTTGAGAAAGAATAACTGCTTGTGTGTAAGATATGTTTCTTTATAACCAGAACTCATTTTAACTTCTACAGTCTCGAATACGGACAATTTAGTTTGACTGTGACTGGTGTTTAAGACACTCATTTGTGTTAAAATTTGTTTTTATTGCCGACCATAACATGGTCAATTAGGACTAACTGTGAATTCTATTTCTATTTGCAACATTGTGTACAATATACGTGTGACAACTCATCTTTGCCTTCTCACATCAACCATCCGAAAAGGATCAGAGACTGATTATGAGTACGGGTAGTAATAATAGCCACCATGGGTATGTAGGAAGGGTACAGAATCACGAACTAGATAGCTACCCCGCAAAAATACTCCTACAATACAATGCTTTTTTATACTGAACAAATATATAATTGGGTTGTGTTCATATCATGAACGCAACCTTGATTTTTATTATTATCACCACCCGCGCAATCAATTGATCGTTTAATCAAATAAATCTTCAAGTACTGTCCAGAATTTGCCGCGGACTGGATACGAACCTTGTTTCGGAGTCTGAATCTATCCACTGCGCCACCTGTGCCATATATAACGTCTATAAAAACTAAAGTTTAGGTGAAATAACAAAGGAAATTCATCTATCACTGACCTGAAGTGTGAGCTACGGTCGCGGGGCGAATTTGATCAATGTTTCGTTCAAGTGAATTCTCGTGTGAAATGCTTAAAAGCTAAATTTCTAACAGTTGATGGATCAATTCTGACGAGAATTTACATAACGAAAAAACTGACTAAAATATTTAATCTGGCATAAGATAGTAAAATCGCATTCCATGCGCGGCTTCAATGGTGTAAGGGATGAATAACATGGTTCTGAAAAAAATACTTCTGGGTTCAATTTCCCAAACAAAATTCTGACTAGAAGTTGGCAACACTTATTGTCTTATGTAAAAGTATATATAGTGACTTGGCTTTCTTAATTAAATATATAGATAACTGGGTGCAGTACCGGCTCCTACGGACGAGTTAACAGTAAACAGCAATTGCATGTATACAAGAGGTTATATTTATTGTTCATGTTCTCCTTAGTGTATCTTTTTTGTGCAATTTGAACTCATTTGTTAGTAGATACTCAATAGCTAATACACAATATATATATATATATATATATATATATATATATATACTACACTTGGAAAATAGCACTCGTACACGTAACAGCGAACAATGCGCACAGATGGTTAATTCTCAAGCCATCAATACAATAATGACCAGATCTCAGACATCACTTTGCAATACATGCAAACAGGCACACACAAACACAAACGCATACAAACTTACCAATCAGCCAAAACAAGAAATAGAAGTAAAAGCGAGTCAGATTTGTTGCCACCAGCATAATCAATTGACAACTCAGAAAAAATATAAATGAAAGATTGTAGAGCGATGTTTAGTAATCTCAAAATAAATGGCCTTTATCCACATTGTTATTAATGTGTTTTTTCTTCCTAATTAGAAATATACAATATATATATATATATATATATATATATATATATATATATACATTTCTTGTTTAGGCTATATGCGTGTGCGTGTGGGGCTCATTTTCATTTTATTACAGAGTGATGTCTGAAATCCTGTTATTCTCTTTTTGATGAATTGAGTTTTGAACAACTGTCCGCTCTGTTGGCTGTTACGTATACTAATGTTCGCCACTTGGTCGCATCACCCTGCAATTGACCGCACATGCTACTTTATCTCAGTGTTTGACTGTCAGTAATTGCGAATGATATTGCCAAGCAACTAAAGCACTTACTATAATCAAGGTTGCGAACCTGATATAAGCACCTGACCCATTAATGACTTGCATACGTCAGTATAAACTAAGAATTGTATAGTGTAGAAAAGGTAATTCATCCAGTAGACCAGTTTCGTCCTTATTGGGAACTCTTCATGTACTGGCCGGAAATTGCTGCGGACAGGGCTCGAACCTGGGCGCGTCTGCTTCAGAATCTGATGTTCTAACGACTGAGCCACCATGACACACAGTACACAAAATTTTCAATAATATACTTACTAAAACCAGTAAAAACATGAAAATAATTAATTAAACTAACATTGGTTGCACAGGTGGTGGTAACAATTATTATAATCAAGGTTGCGAACCTGATATAAACACCTGACTCATTAAATACATACAATTGTCAGTATGCACTAAGAATTGCATAGTGTAGAAATGGCAATTCATACAGTAGACCGGTTAGGTTGGCATTTGTACCAGTTCCGTAAATGTAACATAAATAACTATATACCATTGCGTTACACAACTAGATCGCAACTTTATGCTGAAAATAAAAATATCTTCTTTATATTAAGTATAAAAAAGAAATTATTAAGCATCGGAATTAACAAGTTCTAGACAATGTACAGAAAACATTTTTACTTCTGTTCGTTCAATGTTCAGCAATTGAATGGTATAACTATGCAATCTCTTTAAACAGTCATGTAAATTCATGTGAAGTTGGCAAACGCGGACAGAACACTATGCCGAATTGCCGTAACTTTAAGAAAGAAATGGTGAAAACATTCTCATATAAATTATACGTCATTGAAGTGTACCTGCTGCTGGTGCGGGTGAACCCAGCTGTTCCCGGGTAGCCCGTCGACAACTACACCTTCATGAGTTTTGTGATGAGCTGCCGACCCGACCGCCATAGCATTACTGGACTCAAGGCTTGCGTCCTTCTCTTCCGGTCCGGGCTGTTGTTGACGCTGGTGTTGCTTAGCAGCAGCAGCAGCATTGCTAGCTGCCACCTGCTCGCGGTGTCGACAGGCTTCTTGATATGCAGCGCTTACCTAAACAGTCAATATAGATAAAAAAAACAATAATATGAAACTGGACTTATTGGTATCGCTGAAATGGCGTTCCAGTAATAAAGCACACTGCTAAAAGAAATCACACACGCACATACACATACACACGAGCGCATACACACCAAAAATAGATTCGCAAATCTAAAATAACTTGAAAAACATTTGGATTTCCAGATTTTTAACAAAAGATGGCCTACGTTTCGCGCCAACTATTCATCTGAACTGGAATGAAGATTGTTCTTCCGAACCTGGATTAATTGAAATTACCTGATCGGCGTTTTGACTAACGCAGCACTTATTTTTCTTTCTTTGATATATTTCGGCTTTCCTTATCGGCAGCCTTCATTAGTCTGTTCATCCTCGCAAGTTTAACAATTGAAGCCGTCTCAACTCCTTTACTAAAAACGGGCGACCAAGCTTTCGTATACAGTCCGCATGTAGCAATGAATTTCATTTTATTCGGAAGATATAATGACATGTGCACATTCATTTCAAGCTTCCTGGCGACTCATCAATATGAGCCGATACTACGCGCTATATCCACTATATAGGACTAGTGGGCGGTACAATCGAATGTGTATACCAGCCGTAGTGGAGTTAACGTTTCATAAAATATTCGATGATGCCAACTCACTTCATATAATATATATCAAGCTTGAACAGGGTACCAACATTATGATTATTGTGTCAGAACCTAATATTAACACTATGGTTACCGAGTAGAAATATGGTATCAACACAATGAATTTAAAGGCATGCTAAAGTTCATTAAAATTGAGAATTGCAAACACTTCCGAACACGTGTAAGTCCAGCAAATCCATATACTATGGCTCTGATTGATATGTTTTCAATTTTCGCGGTAATCATGACATCATTCCATTAAGTATATAACAAGTAGATACTGGTTGTTGCAGAGAACTAATATATATGCAATTATATATTAGGTGTTGCGCACCTAGTTAAAAATTGGTTCTAATATGACAAGAGGGATAAACCAAAGTCAGCATAGACGAACAGAACAATCTCATTTGCACATTCGTTTCGTGCTTACTGGCGACTCACCAGTAAGAACCGATATTACGCCCTATACCAAATATATATTTGAGTGAGAAATGAGGGACAATTGGGCAGTACCCTCTCCTATATGAATGTGTAAACCTGCAGCAGTAGAGCTAACCTTATATAATCTTCGACAATACGACTTTAAAGCCAACTCAATATATATATATATATATATATATATATATATATATATATATATACATTTATATATATATATATATATATATATATATATATATACTGAGCCTGTAAATGGTACCAATACTATGGCTCTTTTGGCAGTGCCCGATACCATCATTAAGGTGCCGAAAAGGTGCACTGTACTCACATACTGGAGTTCAATGTATGCTAAAGATCACCAAAATTGAGAATTACAGCCACTTTTGAACACCCGTTAATCCAGAAAGTCCATATATTATGGACTTCATCGATGCTATTTATCACTTTACACTGTAATCTTGACATCATTTAAATAAATATATAAGTTAGATACTGTTTGTTGCGGATAACTAATTCATATGCAATTGGGTATTATATAAAGTAGGAATCGGACGTGATACCCGTTCCTGCTGATGAGTCGCTCGTAAGCGCGAAACTTATGTGCAGAGGAGATTATACCTTCCGTGCAAGCTGACTCCGGTTTATCCTTATGGTCTTATATGAACTAATTTGTTAAAGGGTGCGCAACACCACTGATAATAAACTGATGTTTCGTAAAATATTTCGAAAATGTTTTCTCTGTGGTTATTTTGAAATATAAACAGGTCATCAATGCAATAAATGTGATATTTCATGCAAAGTCAATATTGGCGAAAATACTGACCTCCTTAAACTAGTATATTAAAAAACGTTTTAAATTAAATTTAGGCGTCAAACAAACTGCTACCTCTAAATTTCTGGCATTAATAAAAAATACTTTCGAACTTGAAAACTAATTCGAGTCGTACATTGTTTTAAAAAAATCAATTCGTAACAGCGCCTTAAAGTTCGATATGCAGATCAGTTGTTAGTAAGTCTGAAAGTGTTCCTAACCTAGGGTCTAAATTACTTTCAGCATATGAAAATCGCTTTCTGTGCCTGACACGTTCGATCCAATTCAGGTAGAAAATTTCAACAACTCTTAGGTAGCTGCGAGGTGAAACAGACTTCTAGGCTTGCACGAAACGAAATGGATACATTCTTTAGCGCTATATGATAAATGTTAGCCAACCATCAAGGTGTGGTGTATAGTTTGCTATACATTGAAAGGCGAAAGCATGTTGTAATCTACTAAACATAGATTAATAAAAGTCATGCTGAAACATCAGCAAGGCGCTTGTAGAAGTCGTGAATAGCAAACGTTCACAACGCGACAACAGCCGACCAGCTTGTACCATCCGCGTGGACATCAAAAATGCTTAAGCAGGAGAAGAGCAACAGTTCTGAGCATCCGCTATTTCAGCGAAAGCCTCTTACTTTCACGCTGTAGTCAACAAACGAGTCTTAAAAATTAAATGGTAGTGACGTACATAATAAGCGCATTATGGACAATGTGGATATAAAAATTTCTTCGTTTGCCTGACTGGGATACGAAAATGAAATTTACGTTCCAGCGCAATTTGCCAAACAGGAAATGCAATGAATCATTAGAATAATTATACTTAAGCGCATAACCAGAGTTACGTATATATCGCACAAGGAACTCGTGTGGCCGAACGCAACAGGCCTCTTCCATGGATTATTGGAGAAGCAGAACAGAAAACTGGCAGTTCATTGAGCTTACGATGGCAAATAATCATATCCTGCTGCAAAGCAATAACTCTGCATTTAAAAACTGATGTTTCACTGGCGCAAAAATTTGCGGAGTGTTCATATTATGCATCTTCATTGTTCGGATTGCTAGCTTGAAATAAACACCAACCCGATTTTATTCAACCAGCCGCACAACAACAAACTGACAAGCGACGATCAAACAGCAATCCATGTACAAAAAGAGCAAAATTTTTTAAGCGGCTCACACCTCTAGTTGTCTCGCATACACTGTTCTTGACTTAAAATGTTGGCTGTGCAATTTTTATGGGGTCACGAGAATGATATTTTGACGGCTTTCGTCATGCACATATAATTCATACATTTAAATAATCAAAGATTTATGACAGGATTGTGATTTTATATATATATATATATATATATATATATATATATATATATATATATAAATATAATAAATATTTTGGCATCAGATATAAAAGTAATTCATTCACAGAACGGTTTCAAATTATTGGGACTAATTTAATTATTCATTTATATATATATATATATATATATATATATATATATATATATATATATATATATATATATATATAAGTATATGTTTATGATTAGTATTTTCATTACTGTGTGGGTGGTGATAATAACTATATAAATAAATTTTCTGAAACCAGTTTGAGCATTTTAAATAGTTTACTTTTTCATAGAGAGATTACCTTCGTTTGTCTATTAATAAAAAATATTATATAATTGTCGGCATGGCCAGCCAGGCAGAAAATTACGAATAATTTTAGCCACCAAGTGTACGATGTATTATAAATCCCAGAAGCCCATTAAAAATCAATTTTAATCAATGGGGAAATCGATGGGAATAAGCTAACTAAAAGCAAAATCCGGGATTGTCAATAAACATGACAAACACAGAGAGTACAGAAAAACTGCAACGGGACGTTAACAAAGGTTTTGAGAGAAATCTGAAGTGAAATGGGCTGTGCAGATGGAGGTTCTTACGTGCTCGAAGACGATGGAAAATAATGACGAGTAGAATATTAAAATATCACTAAGAATAAAAATTAACATAACTTACAGACGCAAATTTCTAGCTCAGTTGGCACCAAAGAAATGCTCAGCACTTTCAAGGCATTATAAACCAAATTTGAGACAAAATTTCCCCAACAATAATAATAATCAAGATAGTCTAAAAATCCCCGTACCCTAACGGTTAGCAACAGATTGCGTATACAAAAAACACGCTGATTAGAAAAGTAAAATCAATTCAATAATCGGAGACCTAGATCTCCTCCACGGTTGGATCCAGGAGAGACTCAGCCAACAAAGGCATAATTAACCAGGCCTCTTTATTGCATCCTGTCTTCTAGTAGACCATCACGAATTTCCACCCATTCAATTGGTGTCATGGTTATTGAGAATACGGTTCACTATGATCAAGTGACCAATATCGCGAATAACAGTATCTGGTCAAGAGATAGCTCGCCAACTCATCCTGTGATTGGAGTCAACCAGCAGAGTTGCTTTGGAAGCTTGGAGAGCACGATATTAATTTGGCCTCCTCAAACAGTAGCCGGACCAGCAAAATCGACGGTGAAACCAAGTCAAACAACAGCCGTATAGAGCTAGTCGTTCTTCACATTACGACCATCGTGATTTTAGCTAAAAAGTATGATTAGAAAGGTGCACTTGAAAAAAATACAAAAAGGAAACATCACGAACTTCACACGAATTTAATATACATCCGTCTCTACGCAAATGCTGTCAAAGCATCTGACGTTGCAGGCGAAGCCAAAAGGTGTGCCTGAGAACTACAGAAGTCAAAATTGTATGGTCACCATGATTTCAAATCGTGACGAAATCGCACTCATTTAAGCTTTGTTAAATGAGCTATCATTGGTTGATGGGTTCACACTGGTCTCATCAATCAATGAAAAACCAAGCTGTGCACTAGGAAGTACAAATGAATCAAGATTTTACTGACCTACGAATACTATCAATTGTCTCACAATAGTCAATAGTGGAATCAACTTGAAAGATGACAGTGCTGAGCAAAGAACAAATCCTTTTCAGGATTACATCAAAACAAGCGCTCGTGATTGTTGCGCTTAGTTAGCTGACAGCATTATTTTGTTTAGTTAGAAACCAGAACGCACCTGAGCAATGAGACTTTCATAGCCCGCTTCCAAGTCACGACGGCCACTCAAATCAATGAGAGCTGGTGTTGTCTTATTGCTTGAAATTCCTGAAGAGATCTGTTGAGATTGCAGTTGTTGCTGACCACATATGCTGCCATATAATACGAGACCAGGTCCAGGACCAATACCACTATCAGTAGTCGATTGGTTGTGCTGAGTTGGTGCAACACACGAAGATATCCAGCTATTTGACGGTGGTTTGTAGCGCGCCTGAATACCAACAGGAATGAGAGCACGCGGACGATCGTCAACGAGATTTGCCTCGCTGGCCAATTGGTTTATCTCATAACGGCATCCAGGTGATAAACGATACGACTCATTCACGCACACTACCACAACGCTTGCCTATAATTAATTTGAACCAAAGAGAAGTAGAATTCGAAGCGGTTTATTTAGGCATAACACCAGAGAGAATATATATATATATATATATATATATATATATATATATATATATATATATATATATATATATATATATATATATGTATATCATATATGCAAAAGTATATAATAAAGGGAGCACAGAAAGCTGCTCGCTCAAAAATCGACAAGACTCCACATGGCTACGCTAGTTCTTCAATCTATGAGATGTGAGGTTACGATACACTTAGAGATAAACAACTACGAAAAATCGATTCAGTAAATTTTAGTTTCGATATCAACTAACAAAAAATTGCTGCTATAATTACCTTAGCCTAAATGCAATTCTTTATCCGTCAAGAAACCTATAAATAAATTACGAAATTTATACAGAAGACTTGTGATTGGCAAAAAGTTATCTCACATAGGATTCGAAAGACATACAAAAATAAGCATATACGAAAGGTATATTAATTTGCCGCAACAAGGAATAGCTTAAACTTATATGTTTAATAAAATTATGTCATAATTATATATGATGTATATCAAAGATAATATATGAAACCTTTGCTGAAGTGGCACACACTCAGTATGGTTGTTAAGTTCTCGGTAATATTAGGTCTATCTCCAAATGCACAGAGTTGGTGGACATTATATTTCTTTACAATATATATATTCTTTATTATGTCCATTTTCTTCGAATATTACACAGTATATTTCGTATTAGGAAGAAAAAATAAATTTAATAATAAAGTAGATAATGGCAATTTATTTCAAGACTACCAAAAATCACTTTACAAATTTTCATTTATATATCCTGGGTTTTCAATTGATTATGTGGGTGGCAACTAGTCTTAATCGGTTTTACTTATATTTCTTGTTTTGGCTGATTAGTAAGTATGTATGTTTATGTGTCTCTGTGTGTTTCCGTTTGTGCGTAAAGGTCTTTCTCGCTGTATTGCAAATGTGATGTCTGAGATCTGATCATTTGTGTATTGATGGATTGAGAGTTAACCAACTTTTCGAATTGTTGGCTGTTACGCGTATGAATGTTATTTTCCCGAGTGTTATCTTTCGTTTCGCATTGTTTCTCAATTTTGTTTTGCCCTCTTGGTATCAGTGCGGATTGCAGTGTTGAATGCTCATATTGTTTTTTTCAAAATTTCTATCTCCGTATGTGCAGCTGTTATTTCCTTTTCAGTTTGTTGCCAATGTGATCTAATATTTGTTGAGTCTGGTCGAGGGCGTGTTTGGCCTTGCCTGGTTGCTAGTAAATTGTTGTTGGGTTTTGCGATTCGTGGCCAGTCGATTAGAATATCATGTTGATCAAACTTTTAATGTTTAGGCCAGGTGCTTGTTGTTTTGTATAAAGGGCTTCATAAATAAATAATAATTTTTCCGATTTTGCTTTTTGAAGAACTGAGATATTGATCAAATTGTCTTAGTGCCTCGTTTTCAATATATATGATCGGAAATAGCTGATTTTCCAGACGGTTCGAAGCCTTTGTTAATCACTTTATGCGGTAAATGTTGCTGGATACTGTTGATCAATTGCTTCTTCGTATGTCCAAAATATATGCTACCACGAATAAATGAGAATTTTTAGATTATGAATAATTTGGAGAGAATTGGCAATTGGTTTTTGGCATCGAACTTCGTGATTCTCCGTGTGCTAAATTTGATATTAAATTTTACACTAGGAAAATTCTCATTAGTTATTCTATTTAACCGCCGTGCAAATATTGAGGCCGGTACGTCGCCTAAAAATGGTAAGTTTAAGAAAATCTGCTTGACGGTATCCTCTCTAGTGGAAATCTGACGTGGTCTGATGTTGAAATCAATGAATCGCTCTGGTTAGTTGTTCATTAGCAAAATTTTTCTCAGGTAGCCCAGTTCCTTCTCGATCTTGTATTTAGAACAGATCTTCCTGATTATGTTTACTAGGTTTTAAACGAAGTTTCTTTGTGAGATTTTATCCCACTTCTGTTGTAGTGAATGTATTGCGCGGTGAAAGTAGATTTTCCATGTATGGCCAGTGTCAAATCACCAATCTCTTCTCGAGTAAGTTGGATGTCTTTCTCTATCTCGAGAGTGAATTTGACATCTGGATTGGCTCCCAGACGCAGCAGACCGAAACGAAATCTTCAACAACAAATCACAATCTTTCATCTATAAACAACTAAAGTTTTCATTTTCAATTTTACTTATATTTCTTGATGCTCGTGATTGCGAGTGCATTTTCGGGTGCCTGTGTACGTGTATGGGTCATTAATTAACCATGCCTTAAGTAAATATTAATGTATTTTAATAACGTCACACCATATTTCCGTGTATTTGGAAATGTTATACAAAAAGATATTCAAATAATGCAAGTGGTGTTCAAAAGTAGCCAACTTATAGAAGAGAGTTGAGGCTTTACAATTACACATTTGTCTTCTCTAGTCTACTTTACACATTTCAGATTATGCTAACGCCGTTTCGGAGTAAGCGCAGAAATATAAAAAAAAAGCAAGAACATACCTGATTAAGTGCCTCCAAGTAGGCATCGTGGTTTGAACAATCGGCAGCCACTCCGCTCATGCCAACTGCACTGGCTTCAAACAGCGTAGGCAAACCGATCGCGCCAGGCTGGCCAGGAGATTTTGCCTCACCATTTATCAATCCGTTGACGTTTGACGCTGATCCATCGCTATCGGTAGCAGCTCGCCACAACGGCAGCCCTGCCTGAGTAAGGCGTTCCGCAATGCGTTCAGCAATCGGTCGGTTGCCCACGGCATAACTGATCAGCACAAGACCAGGGGTCGCTTGATACCGATGAGTAGTGGCCAGAACCGACTGCACGATAAAGCAAGTGAACGGCGTTGCAATGGTTGGGCAATTGCGCCACGTTGGATTCATAGCGAATTTAGCCCGATGTTTGAACAGTTTGATTGAATTCAACGCATTTCACGTTGTATTTCAGTCGACCGAACAGTAATATTTCGCCAGTTGTTTTCGCATCGAGTTTTACAAAATTGGAGTAAAATAGCATATGTTTAGTAGATTTTAGTTTTGATTAAACATCGTGCGATGCCCCGATACGAGATTAACTCAGTTTTGGCATCATACACTCCGATTTGATTCGATTGGTCGCATAATTGTTTTTATGAATTAAAAAAGTAGAGAGCAAGAGAGAGATCAAAATGAAACAGTCCGAAATTCCAAAAGACACGTCTCATCATAATACTAATAATTATCATAAACAACACTATACCGGAGTGAAACACAGCGGCATTAATGCGGAATTAAAGTGAAAATTCTGCAAACGAGGAAAGCTAAAATACTCAAGAGAGACTGGTGACTGGACCTTGCCGTCAGTTTAACTACCCATTGAGATCTTTTGGTGGTGCTTCCACGATGCTAAATATCAAACACGAGGCAGGCCAGCGAAGTATTTATATAAATAAATTTTAAAAATGCTGCAGATATACTGATGAATCACCAATGTTTTCTCTATTATTAAATCATTTAATCGGTCGCGATTTCTCTTCGCCAGGTAGAAGGTTAGAAACAGACTAAGGAATGTGAAGCAAACTTACAGCCTAACTGCCAATTCATAATTAGGCAACGCCGTCTCTCTATCGAAATAAACCGTAGCATTATTTAATCCTTCACGTTAGTTTAAACGATGGTGTGCGAGTGGTTACAATAATGAAATTAGTGACTGTATTAATTATACAAACTTGAACCAAATAACTGTTAATACCAAATACGAAGTCGATAATTGCTTAAATTTATAACTGATCTTCCTGAAATTCCATGCATGGCGAATATCAAACCAAACGTCTTGAGAATGATATAAATATAAGACAAAACATGAGATCAAACTAGCCGAATTATGAAGTCTTAACCATCAAAATTAGATAAATTCAAGAAAAAGCAATTAAGCTACTGTTAAACGATCAACAAATTTTCGGGTATTAATTAAGTATAAAAAACACTCAGCTTTTAACTAATTAGATCAGTTTTAAACTTATGATTATTAAATTTGATTTTATTTATTTTCAGCGGCACGCAGGAGGCTTTCACGTCGATGTTTGCTAGCAACCAACAAAACCCAATTCTAATTATTCTATTAGGAACTCGGCGAATGCAATTATTTACATCATAATTGAAATGCTGTACAGCCGATTGAAAAACAGAATCATTGCTGTTCTATTCCTTTAGGCAATATTTAGAATGAAATTACAGCAATAACGCTGTCACAATGCATAATATATGCACAAAAGTAAAGATGCAACACGTAAGGAAAATTTCAAATATTCCCCCTCAAAAACATGCTTAAAATACTCTGTTATACACATATTTTTAGGTTTAAACTATATTTTCATGCAAATTCTTGTTGTATGTCGCTTAAACATAATCTTTGTGGAAATATTATGAAGGCATTGGTTTGTGATATAGATTGAAAACCAAATTAAGGTCGATGTTAAGTTCACTTCTTCCTGTACATGATTTTAAAAGTATGTAATAGAGAGATTACAAAATCACAATTAGACATGATAGAAAGTTAGATACTGTTTGTTGCGAAGAACTAATATATATATATATATATATATATATATATATATATATATATATATATATATGCAATAGTTTATGATGTGTTGCGGACCTAGTTGGTTATATTTGAACTAATTTGTTACTATGTGCGCAACACCTAATACAAAATGATAGAAAGTTGGCTGATTTGGGAATTTATAGACCTCCGCAAGATAGTACCAGTTCAATTGTTCATAATCGTATAATAAATCTATCAACACTGAATCACTAGTTGGAAAATGTTTAACCGTATAACCGTGGTTTGAACATGGAAATGCCAAATAAAACATCAGTTAGAAATGGAGCCATTCCAGAGTCTGTTAAAACGGCCCAGCTTATGTTAGATAAAGATAAAGTTAAAATTCTAATTAGACGATGCTTCACAAATATGCAAGTCAACGTCTCAGGAGTGAGTAAATATCAAATAATGTTATACGTCTAAAAGCGGATAAACGACCAGTTACATAAAATAGAAGAAGGCCCAACTGATAGTTTACAGGGGCACTTAGAATTAATTATCAATAATATAATTACCAGTAAGGAATTGGATTCGGCACAAAGTAAAACGCTCATAAAAAGAGATACAAATTCACCCAGAGTTAATGTTTTGGTTGAAATGTCTGATAACCCTTTAAGAATTATTTTCAATGTCCAGAGTTATACAACATAAAATTTCTAAGTTTATATGTCAAACTATACTTATTTCTCAGATTACAAAGTGATTAAGTCTTATTCGCTGGTTTAAGCCGTTGCTAAATATGCATTAGATGAATGTGATATATAAGTGAGCATAGAAGTAGTATCCATGTACACAAAAAGCCTGTACTTGAAGCACTGGATTGTTTTCGATGCTTCAAAGTTGGTCACCCGTGTTATATTACTAGGAAGCAAAATGACGATTATGATGGAGAAAATGTGTATATTTATAACATCTAATTATTAAAAATTTGGGAAATAATATAAACAGGTTAGAGGTGCCTCAATGAAACATGAGCGAAAATCATAGGACCATGGAACTACCTGACTCTAAAATAAATAGAAAAATAAAATCAATAGCTTTAAAACACAATATAAAACAGTTTTCCAACAGTTCAATACCATGGGTACTAGACTCACTTACCAAAAAGAAAAAGTTATCAGGAGCATATGAAATCCCATACAAGAACTGTAATCTCGTGTGTGTTGGTGAAACTATGCGTCCGTTCAAGGTAAGAAGAGGATAACATAGAATTGCATGTAAGTATGGACATTTTACTAGATTTGATCTTGTCCGTCATACAGTGGAGACTGGACATACAATTAACTGGGATGCCTATAGACATAGCGACATGTATTCGCACAAATATGAGATTGAACAATAAATGATAGCGCGGGTCGTGGTAAAAATTTTAAAAATCAAGTTTGGGAGCTTGAAGTAAACACCAATCCCATTGTATTTAACCAGTCGTCGAACAACATAAAAAACTACCACCAGTCGCACGCACTGACGCGTTACGACCTTCCATGATCATCGTCAAAGTACGACGGCAAACTGACTCGCGAGGATCAAA
This sequence comes from Eudiplozoon nipponicum, assembly GCA_029291075.1. Classification (NCBI taxonomy): domain Eukaryota; kingdom Metazoa; phylum Platyhelminthes; class Monogenea; order Mazocraeidea; family Diplozoidae; genus Eudiplozoon; species Eudiplozoon nipponicum. The sequence goes on from JAQBSW010003076.1 coordinate 61,753, forward strand.
CCGCATTTCATAAATATGGAAAGCAAAATGAAATATCCGCCTCTTACATCTAGTAGTCTTACATACATTGTACGTGACTTAAAATGTCGGCTGCACAACTTTTATACAGTTACGAAGATTAACTGTTTGTAGCTTTCGCCAAAAAATATAAGTATATATAGACAACACAATTAAACAATAATTCAATGCGCGGGAGGTGGTAACAATTTTTAAAATCAAGTTTGCGAACTTGAAGTAAACATCAATTTCACTGTATAAAAAATTATGCGATTTATTAGGAAATCTATTGATATTAAATCCAAAGATTATATTATGAGTGAAACAGTGGTGGAAAAATTGTTAGGTTCGCATCAGAACACAGCATTAACTATTGATAAAAAAAGATGATTGCAAGAATCAGAAACGGAAACTAGCTACAGCTTTAAAATATTGGATTAAAATGGAGTTATCACTGATTAATCAATTATTGATATTACGATCCTTCCAAATTTCATCCTTTAGCTGTTATAATATTGTATCTTTTAATTTAGGGACATTTATCTTGATTAACCAATATTCTTTACATTGCTCATTCTTTCGTAAAGCAATTTTAATTTTCTTGTCTGCACACCACTTATTTCATTTCATATCTTAATTATACATCTTATTTTGCCCAATTTTGTTCCTTTACTCTGTCTTGAATTTTGTCATTGCCCCTGCCTAATTTATATCATTTTAAATACGATTCGAACATTAATTCTGACGAAAGTAAAAGATAAATTAACAGATAATGATTGTCGTTTTGCTTTGATGGATATAAATGTGTATTAATTATATTTAACTGAATAAATTTGAGTTATATATGTACGCACACACGCACATACGTGTTGTGCGACTGTCTAAATAGAGTGGTTTGAGTGAAATTTCACACTTGCATGGTTCGTTCGTCTTTCAATTTCATCGTGGCATGAGATTATTAATGGTGTATTTGGTTTATTAATTTATTCGCCTTGAAACTTGAGGACAGCCTTAATCACCTCATTTCACATGGTGAGTATAAAACGAATAGTCTAACGCATGTAAAGGGCAAAGTAAAATTCAGCCACTCTAATTTCACTCATTTGGTTGTACACAGTGGTTTTGGACGTACAAAAATACGAAAACGATCTCCTATCAATTGAAACATCATTTAGTTATTATGAGACTAATCAGTTAGGAGTACAAATGATATGGCTAAAGGAAATATTATACTTGCTTTACTAGTTAGCTTCTAAGACCTGTGATGAATTGTGAACAGATTGAGGATACCGACAAATACATAAAAATATTTTCAACATGAAATAAACTAAGGACAATTAAACAATCATTTATTACGCGGAAGGAAATAATAGTTCCTCAAATCAAGTCTGTAATCTTGATATAAACCCCAATCCCATTGTATTTAACCAGTCGCACAGAAGAGCAGAACCGCCATCAGTTATCTGTAATACTGATATAAACACCAATCCCATTGTATTTAACCAGTCGCACAGAAGAGCAGAACCGCCATCAGTTATCCGTACTGACAACATGATAAATAAAACTGGATTGTTGTTTATATCAAGCTCGTAAACTTGATTTAAAGAACTTGAAACAATGCTGTATTTGTCACAACACATCATTAAATTTTGAAACCCCGTTTCTCAAAGAAAAATTTATTTGAAGCATAGGTGTTTGCTAGAATTAAAACATGAAACTGGAGTAATACTTATTAGCACCAATTTCTATTAGTGTACCTTTCGTCAAACGGAAATCATTAAGTGCAGTAAGTATGCTTTCCATATATATGCAATGGGGTTTGATCCTCGATAGTCAGTTTGCCGTCGTACTCTGACGATGATCATAGAAGGACGAAACACGTCAGTGCGTTGCAGCTGGCGGTAGTTTTGTTATGTTGTTCGACGAATGTCTAAATACAATGGGATTGGTGTTTACTTCTAGCTCGCAAACTTGATTTAAAGAATTGACACTACCACTCGCGCTATCAATTATTGCTTAATTGCAATTTACTATTAGTCTGAGAAAACGAAAACATTGTCCAGGGCATGATACCAAAAAATCTAACCTGCTGTTGGTGCGATTGCAGTGCATTTTCACTCAAAGAACTCTTATGACCAGGTTGATCATGAATAGTAATACAATGATGCACAGCTTCGATGGCACGCATCACTGCAATGCTTACGGAGCCTTGTTGATGAGCTCTATATGAAGCGCCAAGCCATTCTGACAGCCAGGCGCAGCCACCCAGTTGAGTCGAGAGAGGCGTTAGCATATCTGAATACAAAGCGAAATTCCATAGAATTCGAGCAGCCTCTTCAATTTCGTGCTGTGCTAGAGCAGCAGGAGCAGCAGCCTGCTGACCTCCACTGGTAGAAGACGTGATGGCAGTTGATGCGCCCGGCGTAGTCTGTCCAGGCTGACGAAGTGTCGCTGTCTCTAGAATGCTTTTTAACATGCTGATTAGGTGCAAATTAACATCCGTAGTTGCCTAAGATAGTAAAGTAGAAATAATTCACATTGCCTTGTAGGTACGATGCTGATGCGGTGAAGATCATGCTCCCAAAGCATGCATACATATTTAAACACATAAACACATTATTACATATTGAGAATCATGTACAAATACATATGCACGTAAACTGTTAAATACAAACATAACTACATAAAAGCATACATATAAACATATATAGATGTTATTATTAGGTGTTGCGAAACTAGTTACACATTAGTTCAATTGTGACCAGAAGGATAAACCGAAGACAGCATGAACGGAAAGTATAATCTCATGCACACTCGTTTCGTACCTAGTGGCGACTCATCAGTAGGAGCCGGTATTACGCCCTTTAACCACTATATATTTGGGTGAAGAATGTGGGATAATAGGACGGTACAAACTCCTATACGAATGTGTAAACCTGCAGTAATGAAGCTAACATCATATAAAGTCTTCGACAATGCGACTTCAACGCTAACTCACACTATATAATATATATACCGAGTCTGTAAAGGATAATAGCACTATAACTATTGTGTTAGTAACCGATACCAACACTATAGTACCGCAAAGGTATATGGTACTAACACTATGGTTGCCAAGTCGGTACATGGTACCAACACGATGGAATTAAATATATGCTATAGTTCACCAAAATTGAGACTTAAAAAATATTTCTGAACACCTGTTACTTCAGTAAATCCATTCACTCTGGCCTTGATCGATATTAGTTATCATATTTCGCGGTAATCATGACATCATTCGATTAATATATTGTGACGGAGAACTAATATATATGCACCGTGTTGGTACCATGTACATTTTCGGTACTATAATTTTGGTATCGGGTACTGACACAATAGCCATAGTGTTGGTATCATTTACAGACTTTATATTAAGAGTATATATATATATATATATATATATATATATATATAATAGAGTGAGTTAGCGTTGAAGTCGCATTGTCGAGACTTTATATGATGTTAGCTTCACTAATGCATGTTTACACATTCGTATAGGAGATTGTAACGTCTTTTTTCCGACATTTCTCACCAAAATATAAATTGAGTAAAGGGCGTAATACTTGCTCCTACTGATGAGTCGCCCGTAAGCACGAAATGAATGTGCACGAGATCATACTTTCAGTTTATGATGTCTTTGATTTATCCTCCTAGTCATAATTGAACTAATTTGTTACTAGGTTCGCAACACCTAATACATAATTGCATATATTTTAGTTCTCCGCCACAAACTAAATATATAGATTTCATTGATGCACACGTAAGTACATACAGACAAATACATAAATACATACATACATAAATGTATACATATACACATACATGCACATAAACACATGCATAAATGCATAAAAACATACGGAATACCTATAGGCATACTTAAATAACATAAATTCACAGATATATTCTCAAATACAAAAAAGACTTCTGCATCGGATCCCGTTTGATGAAAATTTTTCGCAGATTTTTGCTCATACTGCTGTTTTTGGGATGAAATTACAGAGTGGTGCCGCCAATTGAGGAAAAAATATTTCGTTCCATAATATTGTAAGGCAGTATTGAGAGGAAGGAATTAATATTTAATTTATATCATTTAATTCTCTATTAGTTCCACGTATTTTAGTCAGGAAAAAAACATGAGAACAAAATGCCATGGCATAGAACCAGATAGTTTCACATTGGCAGGGAGTAACAATGAAGCAAATTCTTTTTTGTCAAGAGTGATGATCGATTGGTGATAGTCTTTCTTTTCCGATTTATCGTCTGCTTTCGCAGTACTAGAGTATGGCAGCCAAGTATGGGCTGCATTTTCCAAAAAGAGGGACAGCAAAATCACATTTTGTGGCCTTTAAAAACTTTGTCCGCCTATATTTTGGTTTTTTAATACGCAAATTGCATTTTTTCGATATTCACGATACGCTTACGCACAACAATCGACCGTGATAATTGCTATTGACGGCGTAAATTTTGTTCCATCCACTGAAATAACATAACTAATGTAGAATCTCACCAATATCCGTAAATACTGCCAATGAGATATTGACCGCAAATGTACTGGCTCTGAGGCAAGCCTTATTATAGTAGTCTCATGTCCTTGCCTCAGCACGGATATCATTGTGATTGTTAAATTCCTCCAAGCTGGTGTCGAGGTTAACAAACACACTATAATCTCGAGTTGAATTTGTCTAATTAGAACTGTTAACAAGAATAACACTATATAAAAAATGTAAGGAAAAAAACACTATGATCAGTTAAACAAACTGTGACTGCGTGGGTGGTGGTAAAAACTATTTAAATCAAATTTGCGAGCTTGAATTAAACACCAATCTCATCTCGACTGGTTAAATCCAGTGGGATAAGTGTTTAGTTCAAACTAGAGAAACTTGATTTAAATAAATATTATTATCCATATGTGCATGCAATATAACTAAGTATTTGGAGACTCATTTTACAGTGGCTACGGCTGTATCTATGTGAATAGGTATTTATCAAAGACAAGCGTTCTAAATCATTCAAGGTTCTAACTGTAGCCTATTAAATGCTAAAAATTTTGAACTGGCTGACCGCAAACCACGAACTGATTTTTATTCCACGTTTTGGACACAGAAAAAGACCAGCATAGGTCTAGTCATGATACGAGGCACTAAAGCCAGGACAAATCAACAACACATTTCCCAACAAAAAGACGCCAGAACGATGCAATGAAAAATATGTAAACTTTGAAGAATAAATAAGATTAATTTTACAAACCATTAAACACAAAATCTCAATCATTCAAAGTATAAAAACAGAGTATTTTTCAAGCTAAAAAATCACGTAATATAGTAGGTTCTTACCTGCAAGCTAGATACAGATAGCGTAGTGTTGATTAGAAGCCCTTTGATACTGTCCTGCACAGACAGTGCCGATATGGCGGCCAATAGCTCAGTGGCATGGAACCCATGACAACGACGCTTTTCTGAGGCACGAGCCGTTGCTAAATAGCCCAACAGCACTGGAACACTATCACCGACAGAATACAATTGGATTTCATGGTCCCCAACTACAATATGTGCCAAACACAACGTAGAAACGCACCGCAGAAACTCCTCTTCGCGATGAGAAAGATTGATCAACGCTTGCTTCACTGAATCGCTGTTGAAATAGTGCACGTTACCGGGGACTCGAGCGATATTGTGTATAATCGACAAACTGGCTTTGATCAGGTAGTACACGTTCTTACTGGATAAATTTTCCAGATAAGGCTGATGGCCAATATTGAGATTTAACAGATTGGGAAGACCAGCTGTGGCCAAAGCAGTGGCTAGATCAGGCCAACTATCCGAAAAGTTCCACGTTGTATTATAGAAGTAGAATGAAGAGAACCAAATGTCATCATTTTTGAACACGCCCATGTTGTTGAGGCGCTTCATCATCTTGGACGCGAACGCCGGATAATCTAAACTAGTTAAATGTTGCGCCAGCTCAGCACGATATTGATAACAGTCAAAGTATACACGGCTCAGTTGTTTTCCTGTTTCGTACATAGACCGGAGATCGGTCATATCCTCGAGGTTATGAAACACCTCCATTACCCTGTCGACAAAAGCACGCGCTTCGTCGAGGCTGAAGCCCTTACGACATTGTGGGATTTCCATTTGGCGCTTGCACAACGGTTCAGGATGATCCATGACGTGCACCGATTAACGGCGCACTATAGTTGTCAACCAAATGTCTTGCGTATTTTTTGTGCTTTCCGTACAGTCTGAATAATTGCGCGTCCCAGCCACACTGTTTAGAGAGAGGTGATTATCTATAAAAGAAATCCTATTGTTCAGCAATCCTTGTTGTAATGCAGTCAAAATGCTCAAAAGATGTCACCTGTTAAATGTGATAAATTGATGAAGACGTACAATTATGAAAAAGGAAAGTGTTCTGGTTATAATTATCGTTACAAAGAAGAATCACACTAAATTGGACAAAGAAGGCATGCCAAAGAATGCATTAAAACGGTTTAATGGAATTAATGCACAAATTGCGCACTTATAGGCTACTCATTACTAGGCGTCGAAACTACGTCTCAAGCCCGCAACTTGTGTAAAAAATGTGGAGCAAACGGACGATGCAATCTCTTTGACGCAAACATCATTAATACTGCGATAATATAATAAAATAGTTATTGATATGTGCCACAGGAACAATAAATACCAATAACTCCTCGAATTCAGCGATAAAAGTAAACAAGACGAAATAGCAGGGCGTCATCTAGTAATTTACCTCATACTATATTTGGCTAAAACACTTCTTGCTGTTTACCAAATAGTATGTGTACCACAATACATGATTTCTTCACTCTAAGCAAGCATAGCGTTTGGAATATTTCTACTCAGAGAAATTCAGGAATGGGGACAACTTCTAATCCTAAGCAAAATTGCATCTACGAGAATATTCACATGGTCCGAACAAAGCACTGCTCGGGGCGATGGCTTATTTCGGGTCTAACTGGATCCAGATAAATAGGGAATAGAAAAATGAAAGGAAGTTAGCTGCGAGCACCAGATTTCGAGAGAAAAAAACAATCAAATTAACAAAAGCAAATCGATTAAATATTATATTAGCATGAGTAGCAGTACACAATGGAAGATGGAACAACGACTAGCAAATTAAGACAACAGAAAAAAGATATCGTGTGACGAACAGTGTACGAATAAGAATGGGAAAAGCATTCAAAATGACAATCAATGGCTGTTTAATTCAAACTGACACTCAGATTAGTCCAGTGAAAATGAAGAGAAAGTGTGCATATGTGTGTGTGAGAGACAGAGAGAAATCGAAACGTGAAAATGTGAAGGAGAAAAGGTAAAATAAATGCACAACAGGCACAAATTTGTACATAACATTGAGCCAGTAATGCAAAAAACGACACGAGGCAACGACATACAGTTAGTCGGAATCAAATGAGATACGAACCGAAAGGCGTCAAAAGACAAACAAAAATTATCAACATATATGTGAATAGATGTAAAACAGAATGACGCTGTCTGTTTGTCTACTTTTGAAATTCAAGACAAACTCCCTAATTAGGGAAGAATTCGGTGCGCAATGCTTCAAAATAGGGAAAATATTAATAGAAGAGCAGACAGAGAGAAACATGTCAAAGGGCTACTGCAAATTTGTAACTATATTGGGAGATCACCAGCCGCTGTTTCTACACAAAAACATTAGCCTCACATTGTCACGGTGAAGCCTACTTGAAATTGGCAATAATTTAACGAAATTGTTTTATTAAAAACAGACAACAGCTTCAAAGTAGTTTATGTTTCAAGTTGTCATCAATTTGACTATACATTGCAACAGCAGGAACACTGAGGCGGATGTGGTGTGTAATAATCTTATCAGTAATTGTGCCCCTCCACTTTTTATAGATAAAATAAAGCTGGTGATGCGAACAAAGCCTATCGAGAATGTGTTCACAATGCGCGAATAACAAACATGCATATAAAAGCAATATAAAAGCTACAAGGCAACGAAGAATAAAAAAGGTAGATTGCGTTCTGCATTGACCTACACTTATTTTGCAGTTAACTTAGTTGTGAGCACATTTACTATCAAACATCACCTGCCTGGTGAGACGGGCAAAGTTCCCTTGCTGCGTGCATCTAATGTCATCTTAATTAGTCAGACGATGATAAAGTTGAAATTGCCGCTTTATATTCAAAAGTATTTTGCGTAGTTTACCCACCAGATGTTGAAACATTCTGTCTGCCATTAATTGGTAACTGGTATGCACTTGGTATTGTGGGAATTAACGATTATCAGAACATTTACCAAACTGGTATGTGAAAAAGAATAAGGATGGTGTGGGTGCATATACGTAATTGCGATAATTGTAAAATAAACAAAAGAAACGCTTTTCGATAATAATAAGTTAAATATTTACTGGTAGGCTTCAAGAAATGAAAGTGATGGTCTAAAAAGCCATTTTACGTAGCTGGACATTCAAAAGCACGAAACGAATGTGCATATGGGATTATACTTTCCGTTCAAGCCGACTTTGGTTAATCCTTCTGGTCATATTTAAACTAATTTGTTAATAGGTGTGCAAAGCCTAATACATAATGGCAATTATATTAGTTCTCCGCAACAAACAGTGTCTAACTATTCATTCGTTTGTTGCGTAATCGGACATGACATAATTACCTGTGCTTTGCTAAGCATGACAAAGAACAGGTAACCAAAAAAAATTTGCTTTTTAAGACAAAACTACGTCTAGCGCCCTAGAAAAAATATACAACAATATACGTGATTACATGGAAGATAAGGTGTCTCCAGAGTCTATAGAGCAGTTAATAAAAAGCCGCAAATTATAAGTGTTTGAAATGACATTGGTGACTAAGGTTTCGGTGGCCCAGCGGTAAAGATATCGTCTGAGTTAGCAGTGTTGAAACATTTTAGCCTAAATAAATGTCATGGATATTACTGGCAAGTTATATAATGAGGAAAACATGTCCTCGCACATGAAAAATCTTTAAAATAAGATGACATGAAAAAGATGGCATACGAAATAAGGCTATAAAAATTAAGTTGGCTTGACCTGGCAAAATTTCGTCTACATATAAATAATTGCCTAGATATGTCCTTGAACTTAACCAGTTATCTCAACCAATTTACGCAAAAAATGGCAGAAAAAGAGTTTCTCTAAGCCTAATCTACATAGATGTGCAGCTAGAACAAAGATGTAAAATTAAAACAGAACAGGTATACATGGACAGATACCACGCGAGGTAATAGCTTTTAAAAGCACTTAAATATAGCAGCAACAAAGCTTATTTCCAAAATTAACCGTTAGGATTTACAATTTAAATCGTAACTATGAAGAGCACTTAACAATAAAATACAACACGATCTATAGCACGTCCATCACAACCAGTGACAACGATAACGTGGTTGTCAACATTAATGACATGAGAAACATCATTAGATATAGCCTTATTCAAAATTCAGCACAGATGGCTAACTTCCGAGGTTAGGAGAACCAAAAAAGTTGCTATGATAATTTTCATACTGAGATATGAAACACAACCTTCCGGAAGACAAACAAAATTTGTAACTATAGCTGTTGAAATTCTGACTAGTTAAGCATCCTAATGAGAGAATATAGGCTCCAGAATATGTCGAAATTGAGCGCATTCGTGATTTTGTTGTATAGCAGTTTTACACCGAGCAAAGGCTGAACCCTGCTCTTCAGAGAGCAAGATAATCACCCTTACCATAGAAATTAGCCAGACAAAGACAGAACCTGAAATTAACCGAACAAAAACGGTTGACAAGTATAATGGCAATTATTAAACAAAGAATTTTTACCACCACCCGCGCAATCAATGATTGTTTAATCGCATTATTCATATATATGACGAAAGCTGCAAATTGTTATGTTCGTGACTGCATAGAAGCTGTGCAGCCGGCATTTCTAGTGAAGTACAATGTATACGAGACTGATAGAGGTGAGAATCGCATATCTAATTTTGCTGTCCATATAGATATTTTTTTCGGTTTGCCGTCGTACTCTTATGATAAATGGAATATCAAAAAGCGTCAATACGTATGACTGACGGTAGATTTGCTGTTTAGATGTTTATCTATATTGCGCAGTGCTGTACTTCTTGTTTGTGAACTCTCCGTCATTTTCTTTTGTGGGACAATTGATAGCATTCGTAGGTCAGCACAATCTTGAATCCCTAACATTTCCAGATGCACCGGTTTTTGGCTTTGATTGATGGGTTCTCCCTTGTTCCTTCATTTTGAAGCCTTCCAACATCTGCTTTTCTGAAAATGACGTTGGAACCAGATTTTCTTGTGAGTATTGTGTCAACCCTGAAGAGGGGCCTGGAAATGAAATCCCGAAAATTCGGAAAATCTAGTCCCGTCATCTTCAGACAAGCAGCTGATGGAGGGCTTTAAAATGAAGGGACAAGTGAAAGCCCATCAATCAAGATTAAAAATTGGCGCACCTTGATTTCCACATTTTGCCGAACTACGTGCGCTATCAGTTGCTTACTTTACTTTACTGCGGCTGACTCCTTTTGGAGGATAAGCCGGCTCCACATTTCATGGAATTTCTTGCGAATTTGGTACAAGTGGTGTCCCCTCACCACTCGGCTTTTTGATCGAGGACGCACCTCTAGCCTTTGCACATCCAAGCGCAGTCTGCAAGGCAGCAGTAAGTTGCATGGTTGCCGTTGGCTGCTGAGAGCTCATTCGCCATTCGGAAGTACGGGGTACTGTCCAGGAGTCCATGTAATCCTGTGGCTGTTGAACCCTTCTGTGGTGGGGAACATACGCCGAGTCATGGTGCCGTCGTCGGGCTCATGTGGTATTTTATAGGAGATCCGATTGCCGGCCGGAGATCCACCACGCCCTGGTGACACCACCACCATAGCCCCGTTAGCCCATGTACGATCGGCCATCGTAACATGGTTGACACCGTCGTACCACGTTGAGGAGGGGATGGACTTTACGACGGTATCAGTTGCCCCGCACAAGATTTGCTGTTGTGCGACGACTGGCTAAATGAAATGGAATATGTGTTTACTTCAAACATGCAAACTAGATTTAAGGAATTGTTACCACCATCCGAGCAATATTGAATATTTAGATGCAAATACAGGGTTTTTATACTAAGCATCCCTGGCCTAGAAAATACATTTCCATGCAAACTAAGATTCTCAGAGACATGCGCAATGTAAACGATATCTTCATTACTGCTGCATTCGGCTTTGTAAGTCAACTATCTGGCATTTCGTTAAATAATTATCCAGATCAACATTGAGTTCAGAATGATATTTTAGGCAAATTGAGCAAAGGTTGGTAAAAACAAAATGTCTTTTTAAGCTCGTCATACAACGGAGTTCTACCAGCATAAAATTACTTAGTGCACAGTTATTCGTGTGTTTTGACATCATTGAGTATTAGAGCCTTGTTATAATAAAAATCGTGCCCTGACTTCAAAAACCGTCTGTACTACAATCGGTAGATTTAAGCGCGATACGTGTCGTAGAATTTGAGTAATTTATGACTGTCTGAATATTTCAAAATGAGTAAAAATGAAGAATTTTCAAAAGCACACCAAAAAACTTTATACGAACATTGAGCATTCGAACCAAACATGGTTAATAAAATGTATGCTATTACCATGTTGAATGAAAAATTCTCTATAGAGAGAAAAATGTTGGCTAATTTATTCGATTTATTTATATTGGAATTAATATAGCAGATTTCAGCGTCGGAACTTCGTATCAGTAGGCTACATCCACGCATGTTTGTAACGTTCAATAGTGCTGTTAATCGCCTGATTATGGATGCCATCGATATAGAAAATAATAAATAACACATAAGTTAATGTAATAATTATAAAGTATTTAACGAATTTCCGGAGCACTCTAATGCGTTGATTTTCAATTATACGAGTTTGACTCTATCCGAAAAACAGAAACAAGTCTTATCGCCTGGACCATAATTTTGTATATTGCCAAACGATAAGAACCAACAGACAGAGATGAAAGCGAAATCCGCAATGGAGAGTTTTTATGAAAATGTTAAATCAGGTATTTTACAAGATAAATTTCGTCCACTTTTTAAAGATGAGCTACGTGCCGCTTATGAAAATTTGAAGCTGAGGTACAAGCGATTGCATTTTATAAAGGGGGAGCACAGAGAACACAGAGTTAAGGAACAACAACGCAATTAGATTAATGAAGTCCGACAAAGGCTCAGGTATAGTTCTTAGCAATACTAATGAGTACATTAATCAAGTGATAAATGTTCTTGATGACGAACCGATATTCAAATCTTGCTAAATCAACAAGAACAGATCAGAAACTAAGAAATATCCCATATGGTTTGCAACTAAAATGCGTTTTAAGCAAATAAACTAAGTAACGATGCGATTTCTGATTAAATCTATAATGTCATACGTCGCTTCAAACAGGCAAAACCAGTGGGCACACACGCGGCCAGAATGTACGTCATGCCGATGGTGCACAAAGAAGTTCGAATGAGCAAGTTGCCCCAATTAAAACCTATCATGTCAATGAACAACACTGAACAGAACGAATTGTTGGGAGAACTATACGAAATTCTAAAATCAGTACAAGGTGAAATGTGAAGCATTCGTGTTTGGTTAGAGCACCATATTCCGAAGCAGACGTACCCAGGTTCAAGCCCTGTCTGCGGCAAATTCTGGCCAGTACGTGATGATTTCCAATAAGGACGAAACCGGTCTACAGGATGAATTGCCTTTTCTACACTACACAGTTATTAGTTTAATCTGACAAATGTTATTAATTTATGGGCCAGGTGCTTATATCAAGATCGCAATCTCGATTACATAAATTATCTCCACCGGCGCAAAAATTGTTTGTCGAATTATATAAGTTAGTACATGATTTCAAAATAAACTTTATTAAGTGGTTGTGTGTGTGCGTATCCCAGCAGGTGCGTTTCCCGTTTGCGGTTTTTGTTGCATTTTCTATGTATTTAATTCAATTTGGTATCCCTAGTTTTCCTAAAATAACCAGCTATAGAATTAGAGTTGAGTTCTAGTGTTAGTTGCGATTTGTACGCCTGATTCATAATAAAATTGTGCACCAATACACAATTTGTCCTTCAACTAAAGGGATTAATATTTAGATCAAACCGTAGACTAAATATAAACTTATAAATCTTAATAAACATGCATTAATATAAGCATAATAGCAGGATATATATATATATATATATATATTTGTGTGTGTGTGTGTTTATATGTATGTGAGTTAAAATGGCACGAATTAGAAATTAAATTCACCAGAACATAAATTACACCGAAATCAGACAGTCCATATCATCTTTCATTTCCTTCATGCATCTCCCAATGCAGTCCGTTAGTTTTTTCACTTCATGCAATTTTAACAAAAACATGCATAAAACGAAATACAAAAAATTGGATATTAAAAGAAAACACCATTTAACCAAATAGTCAGGTTATATTTAATAGATTCTACTTGGAATGTATACAGCTCAATACACTTCATAGTTCGTAAACATTGAATAAATGCAAAAACAAAAGTTGAAAACACTCTTTGCACCACTCTGTAGATTTTCTGTATTTAATGGCCGATATTTTGCACACCTTTTATTTCTTCAAATATATACAAAAATGAGATATAAATACATATTTGTATTAACAAACTTTATATATATATATATATATATATATATATATATATATATATTTAAACTTTTTCAAAATAAACATTGCTTTTGATGAGTAAACTTATATTTTAACGGATAACACAATTTTGACCAAGGTGCTGGGTCACGAAAGCGCAGTTATCATCTTCAATTTTTAACTTGCACGGGCAGATCAAATGCTGTAGAGCTTTCTATAAATAACGTTTTCCAAATAATTTTTATCCGTTAGTGTATAATATTATCAGAAAAAACAGCGTATATTTCGTAAACCCAATAAGCACGTAACCGTAGTTCAGTAGAAAATTGTTATTTGTTACCCTATGCCATATGTGGGCTACAGAGCATCAATAAATGTATACATTATTTGTCATTTAATATACGAATTATCGTCTTCATCATGCACAGCAATACAAAGGCAGTTAGTAACTAATATTTCGCGGCTATAACAAAAAAGGGAAAAATTTAAAAAGTGTTAATAACGACAAAGAAAATAATTTAGGCACACAAATTATTAAACGATTAAGATTTATGAGAGGAGGATCTAGTTACTATGAGTAGAATTACCTAAATAACACACAAAAGTGAGGCAGACTAAACCTCTGCACAGCACCATTTTGGTCAAGCCAACTTTAAGGCAAAACATGAACAATACGATTAATAATGTTAAATGAATTAGGCCATAAATCAATTCCTAGAAAATTTATAGATAAATTAAATTTTTTACGTATTTAAATAATAGAATGCTCGTACAAAAACGATGCGTTTAACGCAAAAAAAACAATTCCCGTATAATAAATCGTTCAATTGATGATTTTCCGCGAATTGCATTTCACAAAGATCCGATTGATCACCATTTTCCAATATGCATCTATTTTGCCTTCGATCAAGCTGGGTGCTTATTCTTCCCTTTCTTCCGAAGGCTTCATCATAGTTCATACTAACCACTGGAAATGAGGCGCTAAACAAAGATTGTTTAGAACTGCATTTCCAATGGTTAGTATAAACGATATTGAAGCCTTCGGATAAAAGAGACGATTCCACGCCCAGCCTGATCGAAGAAAAAACAGATACATACTGGAAAATGGTGATCGATCGGATCTTTGTGAAACTAATAGTGCAAAACAACATCCCGCGAACGAAACTCGCGGAAAATTATATGAAGCTCGCACCGCACAACAACCCTTCAAAACAAATCGTTCAATTCACCACCTACTAAAACATCAGCTGGAAGAAAACAATTAATAATGCTAAAATGCAAAATAGCTACATTGGTGGAATGAACACGGTTTCGTAAGGACCTTACTTATCGTCTTCCAATAGGTCGGAGAAAAAGTAATTGCACGCAGCAACGTATAAACAACTGTCTCATTTTGTTCTAAACAAGAGTAAGTAAATGTGATGGGTTATCCATTTTAAAAATAAATTAAATAAATATTCGTTCTAACAGTGAGAAGATGAGACAAAGGCGAAGAAGAACGAATATCTTATTTTAGTTCCTACTCCTGTTCTCGAATATCAAACAGAACATGCCAACTTTTCGTAATGGAGTGAAAAGAAAATATATATATATATGTGTGTGTGTGTAAATATGTATAACATGTAGAAAGACTAATATTCAAAACTGAAAGTTAATAACATTTCGAGAAAAAAAATAAAATGAAAGAAACAAAGTATTAAGATAAAATTTCATATAAATATTGAGCACGTAGATTATAAAAGTAAGAGTTTGCCACAAACATGTGTTGATTGGCTCACAATCGGCTTTAATTAAACACCTGCTATTTTGCTCCATTCCAATAAATACAAAAGCAAAAAGCATAGAAAAATAAAATTTAGTAAAATAAGTCTTACAACTTGGTTAAAGTATTACATATATCTGTTTAGAGATCTTCTTAAAATAAAAATTTTTTGTGAAGAGTTGAGTATCAATCTCAAAATTGACATTAGTACAGATAGGAAGACGGCTCTTTCGCCAAGGACAAATTAGTCAGGCCTCTCCGATGGACACCAGATTTTGATCAAGTGCGTGTCATCATAAATACTGGTGCCCGGATATGGCATATAGCCAGGCTGCCTCATGTTAACCCCACGGTGAAATACCAAACAGAATGCTTCACCAGTTTACCAGGAAAGTGCCTCATTCAACACAATAGCCGTTTTTTAATTAAATGCAGGGATTAGCGCGCAATTGAAAGTGGCTGGATAGAATGGGTCGACTGGTCAATTAATGCAACCTGGCGATTAGTAGACAATGGCCTACGTCAATATGAGCGAGTACATTAGTTCACAAAGCTGTCCAGGCAGTGGCTCATGCAGCCCATCTCCATCAATTGCCCAAAACATATAATTAAATGAACATTGGTTGGGCGGGCGGTGATAACAATTATTATAATCAAAGTTGCGGTCTTGATATAAGCACCTGACCCATTAATTACTTGCATATGCCAGTAAAAATTGCATTTTCTACACTATACAATTCTTAGTTTATACTGATATATGTAAGTAATTAATGGGTCAGGTGCTAATACCAAGACTGCAACCTTGATTATAATAATTGATCAACACATCGTTAAAACCTCACAGACGTAGCAGTTAAGATAATTACTAAATGCAAAAACAGAATGGAGTTAGTCACATACGTAGATTTGTAGATAAACTAATTGCAGCCGGATTTAAGCAAGCAGAAGAAGCATGTCGGGACATTGAGGTTGAACTGGAGGTGATGCACGCAATTGGTTATTCCCTTTTAGATATTTGAGTTATTAAATGGTTGCAGATATGTTTTATTTAGTTTGGTAATCAAGAATAAGGAACCTGCTAGTAGTTTTCCAAACAACAACTTATTACTCGACCACGCTTTCAACAACCAGGAGATGATTTTCTGTGTCTGCAGGGCGTTACTATTCAGATTGATCTTCTGTTTACCGATTTACCTCCTATTTTGCCTAATTCTGACACGGATGGTGTCATTTTTGCAAATGATTGAGATCCAACTGATAGAGATGTCTCGAACTACCCTGACATGGCAACCTTGACAAAATGACGCGAACTAAAAACGTATATTTATGAAAAATCCCTTTCTATAAGATTCTCTTTTAACTTCTTATTTCAATTTGAACTTGGCGCCGTATTTCTCCCCAATGATTTTTCTCCATTCCACATTTGAAAAGAGATCCCTGGTGCGAAATTAAATGAAAAATTGGTTTTGCAAAATGATTTATAGGACTCAGTGTTAGACTGTATGGTATAGTTGCCAAGATTTCTAACTTCTTTTTTAAAATATTAGCAATGTTAGCGTTAACGTATATAAAAATAAAAAGATATAACTTAGCAGTATGAGAGACAATAAATAGAAGAATATACGATTTTTAAGTATAAACGCAACTACGATAAAGAAACAGTTAAGAAACAAACTAATAAACTAAGGAATAAGAGAATACAAAAAAGGTGAATTTTAAGACTGACCAATGGGCAATGAGACAAACTACGAAGAGAAAATCGACGATAGATGGCTACAAAAGCTAAAATGATGTCTGGTTAGTCGTTATGCAATTCACTTAAATTAATTACCATTTTTGTATCAAGTGTGGCATGCCAAAGTAGCAATTAGTTAATTTAAAGCTGTGATGAAGCCTTCGTGAAGAGTAATTTAACTCATGTACACTCAGGTGTAACGAATGCACAGACATACTTCTACATACCTAACATATAATTGTCCAGGCTATGCTATACGAAACTAAGATAGATTATCGCAGATTTGTGCGTATTATAGCCACACTGGAGTCAATTTAACCGATAGCGAATGAATAAAGACAGCAGTCACAAGGCAAATATAAATCAAATTTAGCCTGAATAAGCAGAACTTCGGCTCTTACGCAGTGCACATTCGGCTGCAGTTACCTCTTAATTCGCTCGACGAATCGAGTCTCCATGGCATCACTATCAGTGAATGACAATTTACGCATAACATTTCGGTTCTAAATTAACAAAAAGTTTCAAGGCACGCGAAGAGAACTTTAGAAACAATAATGCGTATTTTCATCAAAATGGAATATCTAACATGATTGATTAATATTCTTCAGTCCATTCAACATATTCATTTAGAAATGCAGCTGAATTAAGTACAAAAAAGCATAAAAATTGCTGAACTAACTTAAGGTTATAATCACGTGCCGAATAGCATGAATGCCAGGATGAATGAGTAAAATTTGGTGAAACACTTCGAGTTTAAGGTGTCCTGACAAATATCACAGAGAAGAAACCTGTGATCATAAGAAAGTCAAACATTTTCAATCGACTGGATTTTTTCTATCATATTGAGAATACCAATATTCTAAACAAACACGTGTACTCATGTACAAACACCAGAAATGAAATGTAAAAGATGGTCCCACTTTTCATGATCAGATCTGATAATCAATTTAATGTTGATGAAGATAATTCTGCTATGAACCAAAAAATGAATTATAATCAATAAATGAACACGATAAAATCGATCAATCAAAGATTACCACAAATAACACTGTATTTGTGAGCTACATAAACATCCCAGCATTCCAATCCAGGCAAAACATTAATTAAGGTTAGGTTTCCTAGTCCATCAGCGAATTATACGCAGGAATTATACGTTCAGGAAAATAATTTCCTTCTCTGATAAGAGACTATTTATTGGTCGAGACAGGAAATAAAATGAAGTTAGATGTCTAATGGAGCAACATAACATGAACATCTTCCATTATCAGTATTTCTGAGAGGTCGGAAGAAGACACGTGCAAGAATTTTTGTTTGATTAGCATTAATTTGTTGAAAATAAATTTCACAGCCAACTGGGATGAATAGTTCTAATCTAGAAAATATTAAAAATCCATGAACCGATCAAAATATACAAAAATTTAAAAAAAAATAAGACATCAAAATTTAAACTGACTGGAAAGGCAAATAAGACACTTCGGAAATAGTTGGAAGATCGCGTCAACAAAAAGGACCATATAAAGATATAAGACAACAATAAAAACGAAGTCTTCAATTAGTTGTAGACTCACTGCAAGCAATCAGATACAATTACTTCAAAGGTTAAACGTTCTTATGCCATGTGTCAATTTTCTATTGGAAGTTTCGGCGTCGTACAATCACAACAATGGAATAAACGACGATGTGACAGAGAGCCACGCTGCCATGTCTCTAGGAAATGTGTCGATTTCACACAGTTTAAGTCAGTATCAATTACAGATCGGTGGAAAAGACACCAACAAACGTAAAAATCTAACAAAAAGTAAAAAAGACATATAACTTAGTATGACATGAAAAGAGAGGGCTCCGTGATGTTGGGTGTGAGCTTTTTCATATACAAAAACACTAATAGACATAAAAAAGATTCATAGTAGCATTCGCAAAAAATGAAGTTCTTCTAACTAGAGCTGGTAGTCGGAATCATTGCTCAATATTTATCAGCACACAATGGCCAAACGTTTGCGAATGCTCCTGCTACTACCAATACTGCTACTACTATTACTACTACTACAACTACTACTACTGCTGCTACTGCTGCTGTCGTTGCTTCCAATGATAATGACAGTGGCAATAGTAGCCAACACAAAGCTCGTGACGTCAAAGGCATAGCTGACGAGCATTGAAACAACGACTGCATTCTACGGCACTAGGCGGCACGTACCGATTTTGGTGAAGAAACTAAGGTCTATTCGACACCCTCTAAAAGGGAGATGACAAAACAAAAAGTTTAAGTTACGCAAAAAACGCAATTATTTTATATAAATTAAAGAAGCTATAACTTGTAAATGGCGAAGCAGTTAACAGTCAGGACGATCTTAAACATAACAGAAACACATAATTAATTGAAGAATAAAATGTTCACGGTGTGCTGAATTGTCTTTTTTCCCAGTACGTTAACACATAAATCAACAGGAATAGATGTCTAAGGCCCCGCGCAATGGATTCCATAGAAGGTTATATCAATAATAATGAAACAGATTTCTCCACCGAACTCTATTCGAGGCTAGTTAATAACAAATTTCCGTCCATTTCAGTCTATCGTTGAGTAAGAGTACGGTATGGCGTGAACAAATGATCACTGTCCGGAAACGAGATAGTTGGTCTTCCTTTTCTTCGATTCTGCCGTTCTCTGAATGCCGTGGTAGCCTGGCAAACAGAATATGTACACGGCCTCCCATAATATGAAACCACGCTAACACAATCGGCGAGCTTGAAGTAAACACCAATCCCATTGTATTTAACCAGTCGTCGACTGGCGGTAGTTTTGTTATGTTGTTCGACGACTGGTTAAATACAATGGGATTGGTGTTTACTTCAAGCTCGCAAACTTGATTTAAAGAAATATATAACAGTTAGATATTGTTTGTTGCGGAGAGCTAACATATATGCAATTGTGTATATGTGTTGCGCGCCTAGTAACAAATTAGTTCAAATAGTATTAAAAGGTTAAACCATTCATCATGAATGGAAGGTATAATCTCATGTGCACATTCATTTCGTGCTTACTGGCAACTCATCAGTAGGAGCCGATACCTCGCCCTACACACACACACACACACACACACACACACACCGTATATTTGGTTCAGGAATGTTGGCCAATCAGACGGTACAACCAGCATTTCTTTACTAGATATGATGGCGAAATAGTTATTCTAATACGAATCAACTGTTTAGAAAAAATTACAAGGCAAGCTATTTCGAGATTTTGCGGTAGGCAGTTTGACTCGCCTTTATCATATGCATGATTATTTTGAGATCAGCATCTCGTTGGGTGACGTCTTACAAAGTCTACATCATAATTACAGAATTAAAACTCTCTAATTTGGGCTTTCATTACGTCTGTGGTTGTGAGATTATTTCGCTCTTGGTGCCACTAATTGAGTGTTCCGTTTACAATAAAATTCTACCCATGACATGATAATATTTAAAGCATAAAAACAAATCATTGGAATTAAACTAATCAATTAGTCAAATGACAGAATCCAATAGATGGCATTATAGTTGATAAGTGGATCTGGCCTAAAACAATACTATGTATGAATCTCAATCAAGTAAATTAGTGCCTGGACCTGAAAAATGCAGAAATAAAAATTAAGATAAACTTCTGATGGGGCAATAATATAACTACCGGCAGTGCAGTGTAATCCGATAAACGTGTATTTATCAATATTCAATAGAGGCCAAAAATAAATAGTCTCGAGTAAAAGCAACAATGATAAAAAAACACACTGAAATTGCCATAAAGCGATGCCACCAGCCTAATTTATATGTCACAGTTAATGTGGCAATGTCAACTTTAGTTAACAGTTGGAATCGACGCTGTTGCAAGGTGGGCGCATAAAAATCTCGAAAACTAGAACATTAATCCTTTAGCTGTTACTCAAACCTTAAAATGTGCATTAATACTATGCTACATATATGAGCAAAAGAATAATTAACTTTTTAAATTTTATTAGCATTCTTTTAGAAAAAGATGTTTATAGACACAATTTTATGTAAATATATCAAAATCGGCATAAATTAAAAATTGAAGTTGGTTAAAATGTGAATGTAACGTTATGTCATAGCAAGATTTATTATTTCCTAAAAACTGGTTTGGGGAAAAAATAACTAATATACTGTTTATTGTGGAGCCCAAATCATAATATCAAAATAGTGGACGTTGATATGGTAGGCCGGATTTGGTGCAAAAAGTAACAGGATATTTCGGTTGTCTACACAAGACTACGCCTGATGACCAGGATAAAACCGGCATTAAGAAAACAAAAAAAAATCAAAAGCGTGCTATGGCAATTTTTCAACAAAGAAGATAAACACCTGACTCATTATATACATACAAGTGTCAGTATAAACAAAGCATTGTACGGTGTAGAATAGAAAATTCATCCAGTAGACCAGTATCGTCCTTATACGGAATTCATTACGTAATGTTCCGACCAGGGCTCGAACGTAGGCACCTTCACTTTAGACGAATTGCCTTTTCTACACTATACAACACGTAGTCTATATTGACAAATAATAACTGACAAACGCGTCAGTTGTTTATATCAAGATCGCAAACTTGATTAAAGACCTTGTTAACACTAACCGTGCAACCAATGTTCATTTAAATATATAAATAAGATAAATATCATCTGTGATCATTGATTAACAGGTCAGAATATCACACAAGTAGCGATTGGAGATATCGACCTAACAAGCAGTCAGCCCGATCGAGTTGGGCTGGCAGTGATAACTTTAATACTGTCGAATCTAAATAAGTATCACAATTTAAAAAAAAATAAACAACTCTTTTCTCCTATTAGCCCTCATATTTGGCAGTGCTAACATATAATAACTTCATAGAAAATGAGGATGGGTGCGACTGGCGGCAGTAGTTTCTTAGTACCTGAGTAATTTTAGCCCTCATCCAAACAATGGACTTCTTGATATAAACACCAGTTTCATTACATACATAAATTTGCCATTATAAACTAAACATTGTATAATATAGAAAAGGTAACTTATCTTGAAGACAGGATTCCTCCTTTTTGGAAACTTTTCGCGTACTGTTAAGAATTTGCCGCTGACAGGGCCCGAAGAGTTCCTGATAAGGACAAAACTGGTCCATTGGCCGAATTGCCTTTTCAACATTATGCAATGCTTGGTTTATACTGACGAGTGTACATATATAAAGGGAATGGTGTTTAAATCAAGATCACAACCTAGATGAAAATAATTGTTATCACAACCCGCACAAAAAATTTTTTATTTAATGGACTCCCTGATAATATTTATGGTTGCCAATGATAACGTCTTTTTCCAACATCACGAGAGCCTCAATTTACGCGTAACCCTAAATCTATACCAGTTAAGTTTTAAACGTTTTATGCGGATACAAATTAAGGCTTTTCATCACAGATATCTAAAAATTCAGCCGAATTGTGTTAAAAAAGTCAGAAAGTACACAAATGGAGGAAATTATAATGAATTAAAGTACTATGGCAGGATTTAACTATATACAGATTGTTGGTGCATCCTAAAAATAACACAGTAAATTAAATCCATGGAATTGTCAATATTGCGCGACTAATCATTATTTGCCGTGACTGCTTCAACTAGGAAGTGAGGCTCGACCATTTAACTATCACTACTTCCTCTACTTCTATAACTACTACAACAACTACGGATACTACTACTAACCAGCATTACAACAGCATAATGTCCAGATGCTCCATACTTGAAAAACCACGAAATTCAGTCATGTAATAGCTAAAAATGAATATTAGGTCGCCCATTTTCTGAAGAGCCATATAACCCTTTGACTACGAAATGAGATCTGCACGTGCATTCAGTTCCATGATTTCTATTAAATATATGTTACTAGATTTACAAGAACCTCTCTCGCTATATATATATATAGGTATATATATATATATATATATATATATATATATATATAAGGAATGTGTGTGTGTGTGCTTGTGTGTGAAGTACTTTGTAGCTTCTTATAGCAGTTTGCATAAATTACAAGTACAAAATCCGCATATGACATCTAAATTTGGCAGTTTTACTGAACGTAACGAACTTTAACGGGTATTTTGTGTACATGGTAAATGAATAAGAAACAGAAAGCTGAAACCACAAACACGTTTCATTGTGTATTCATAAAATAAGTTAAGATAAAACATGCACGCAAATACACCCTGCATGCAAGTAGCTAAACAATCCTCGCCTCCCAAAAAGTATTACGTCAGTAACTGTCGTGATTTAAACCAACCAGAAAGTGCAATCTGGTTCATTCATTCAAATGAGGAAATTTAAAAACATAAAGTGTAAAATGAATACAATTTTAGAATTATCCTTTAATTGTTAAGCAAATTTTACAGGTTGCAACTAACAGGTATTTTTAATAGTTCACGCGAGAAAAAACAGCTAATTGTACGGAACGATAGCATAAATGCTATATATATATATATATATATATATATATATATATATATATATATATATATATATATATATAACACCATTTTCTTGTATAGGAGTTACTAATTTTGTTCTTCTATGTCGCTAGTCTCTCATATAATAAATCCCTTAGAATTAATAATTCAGTTAAGGGAAACTTAATGAGAAGGCTTAGTGCCTGCTGAACCACCATGGGTTGCTTCAGCATTCTAGAGTCGAGACATACCCATGATCTGATTTCTATACTGTAGGCCCCTTTCTTTCTATCGTTGGTAAAGATAACCAAATTCAGCTAGAACAACTGCTCAGTTCCCGTGAAAAGTCAAGACAAACAAGTAACGGATTCAGTAATATTATTTCGAGACAAAAAATGATAAAACATTGTCGGCTTACATAGCCTCATCGTATAATTCTGTGGATAAAATTTCACATTAAACGATGTCCATATAAAAGGAGACAAATATCATTTGGCATGCAAGCCAAATGCTCAACATAATAAACGCAACTAAATATTTTCTACGCAATTATGTCTCCATGCCATCCGGAATATTAATTCATGGATTGATTAAATAAAGTGCAAAATATATAGATATCTTCCAAAGTTCAACAGAAAAACCTCATTAAACAGTGCATAACGCCTATAGAATGTGCGGTCTAAAATAGCGCACAAAATATACATTAACTCAGTAGATCAACAGAAAATATAACTAAATCATTTCTAACGCAAAATAACTTTTGGACGATTTAATATCAATAAACATAAAAGCCCATACACCTATATACATAGTCCAAAGTTCAAACAAGAAATTACCACTAAACACATACGATGATTATGATGATAATCGGCAGTCAGTCCGCAGATTTAGACAGGCAGTCATCTGTCTACATGCATTACGACAAACACCATAGCTTTTCAAAAATGTAACTACTCTGGTTATAATACTTTTGACAAAATGCACTATGAATTTTAACGTCAAATTCCCAATAAGGACGAAACTAGTCTACTTAATGAATTAACAGTTAGATATTGTTTATTCCGGCGAACTAATTTATATGAAATTATGTTGTACCGTCCTATTTTCCCACATTCCTCAACAAAATATATAGTCGGTAAAGGGCTTAATACCGGCTCCTACTGATGAGTCGTCAGTAAGCACGAAACGAATGTGCACGAGATTATACTTTTCGTTCATGCTGCCTTTGGTTTATCCTTCTGATCATAATTGAACTAATTTAATTATCACCTTCTCCTCAAGTATCCAAAAATGGACATATATATAATTCAAAAAAGCAAATAACACAGCTATAAACAGCTAATGTTCGTCACTGATGATCATGGAAGGTCGAAAGGCATCAGTACGTAGCGACTGGCGATAGTTTTGAATGTTGAAGCTTTTTGCTCAGTGCTGTCCTTCTTGTTGTGGATTTGACCGCATT
Organism: Eudiplozoon nipponicum; assembly: GCA_029291075.1. NCBI lineage: Eukaryota > Metazoa > Platyhelminthes > Monogenea > Mazocraeidea > Diplozoidae > Eudiplozoon > Eudiplozoon nipponicum. The sequence continues at coordinate 86,896 of JAQBSW010003076.1, forward strand.
TTTCTTGTGCGGGACAATTGATAGCACTCATAGGTCGGTAAAATCTTGAACTTTTATCGTTTTCAGATGATGTGAATTTTTGGCTTCGATTGATGGGTTCTCACTTGTCCCTTCATTTTTTAGCCTTTTATCAGCTGATTGACTGAAAATGATGTTGGATCAAGATTTTCCATTGTTCTTTGTCCAATATTTCGAGACTTCATTTCCAGTCTCATCTTCAGGGTTGACACAATACGCACAGGAGTAAAACACAACTTGTGACAAATGTCTTGTTCCAACGTCATTTTCAGACAATCAGCTAATTGAAGGCTTAAAGAAGAAGAGACAAGTGAGAACCCATCAATTGAGGCCAAAAATTACATAATCTGAATATGAAAAAAATTCAAGATTTTACCAACCTATGAGTGCTATCATATAATAACGGTTGCGTTGAACCTACGGGCATTGCATGTTTGCATTCTGTAATAAAAGCATTTTTGTGCTCTATGTCGATTTCTTGTTTAGCTTCGACCTTCGAAATAATTCGGTTTAGAATCTACGTTATGGAATTTTCTAATTTTGCCGTAGTGTTGCTTTGTACCTCTTCGCGTTTAAATCTGGATTTGTCGTTCAGAATTTCTAACATAGCCTGACTATAGTTCGTAGACTTCATTAGCACTACGCCTGTCCCTTTGTCTGGCTTCATGAGTCTGATTTTTTTGTTTCGTTGTAGCTCATTTAGTTCCTCCAGTTGCCTTTTGTTGACCAGTTTATTGACTTTGCACTTCGGAGGTCCGATTTAAAGTGCGAGATGTCGTAGTTTTCCGTTGATATGTGTTTTGTAGCATCTTCAAACGACATCTCGATCTTTAAATCGGACCTCCGAAGTGCATATGGCCAATATATGCGCACACTTACGGAAGATTAGAATGCCATGTGGTATCTGTTTTGTGCACAGCGGACTTTATCTTGATCCACAGTACAGTTAAGATTTCACCATAAAGACCAGTCAATACCTCTAAGAACATCTACATTTTTTATCGAAAAGACGGGTATCGGAGTTTGGTTGTATCTATTTGGTGTTTACACTTCTTTAGCTTTCTGGTGTATGAAAATGTAAAATGAAAACGGATAATTGTGTAGTCTGAGTCGGTATACGTGGTATAAGATGAGCGAAAATCCTGGATGCAACCACGAAATTTATAAATAACTGCTAAATTATCAATTTTATTTCACTGTTGTCACGGAGTGTGATGACACCGTGTGGTGCAACACTTTACACTACGCCTGAAGTTTGTTCTACTCCAAAATCGCTCATCGTTATAGTTGCGAATTAAGCTTAAAATTTTTGTCAACCCAATGATATTCTTTGCCATTAAGGCGCTCCAATTGAGCCTCCAAGTTTTCTAAACTGAACATAGGCATGAATTAACTAAGCTCTTCCAGCAAGGACGACTATAGGCAGCCATCTTTCGTATATTATCAGAATACAGAAGCACCAAAAATTTACTGAATTGAACTTAGGGAAATGGGTAAGCAGTGACGCTAGTTCGTATAGCTCGCCGCGGCAAGACCATACCATTAAGATGACTGGCCCAGGTTACGTGTGGCTAAGCAATCGAGACTGCCTCGTTTCTCTGTTGCCTATAAAGTTCTTGTCATCTAAGCTTAATGCACATCATCAAAAGGTAATTTTATTTCACGGTATTTGTCTAAAATTTCTAGTTTCTTAATTAATAATTTTACACCGTTTCATTGATTTTCTCATTTAAGTGTGAAAATGAAGCATTAGAGCTTAAACGCAATTGTATTGTTGCTCGTAATGATGAGTTTTTTTAATGTGAGGTTGAGATAAACGCCAATTTAATTATATCTCCACCATTCAATATGTCCAGTCTAGTATAATATTTTCCAGACGGCTCAAGGAGATCCGATTATATCTGATTTTTCATACTTATATATATATATATATATATATATATATATATTTCGGTTTGATCCGCGTTATCCTGTTTACTGTAATGCTCTTAAGATGATCATGCAAGTTCCAATTGCATCAGTAAGTGTGATTGACGTTAGCTTTTTTATTTTAACCCACTAGTTATATACAAGTTGATTGTTGTTTACTTCAAGCTCGTGAACATGATTTCAAAACCATGCAATTACTGCAGTTCAATGTTCTGGAAGCATCTTCTACCAGACATTAAATAAACCAGTGTTCTTAATTCGACCCGGTAAAGTGGAGAAAACAGTACGAAAATTTCCATTTAGCCGTTTATTATAATAAAAGTAATCAAAGCAACAATTTTCGAAGCAAATAACTTCAAAGAAATGACGAAACAACAAAATCACCAGTAAAATCAAATACTGCTTTGTAACACTATGCCCCATGGCTTTCATCATTCTTTTTCTTTGAAAAATACAATGCAAATATCTGTTTAATGTGTAAAATATTTTGGAAATCGGTAGCGACAAAGTTAATTATTTTAGTGATCTAGTGAATAATATCTAGTTTATTAGAGTAAAAACAAAAGACTAAGAAGGCACATTTAATTGCATTGACATCTGCATGAGTTATCACATAAGTATTGATCGTGATTCACCACGAAAGCAGGTGATCATAAACAAAATATTATTGTAAGCAACCTATAGTGCATCACAGAAAACCTGAATAATGAGGTAATTAAAATAAATTTAAAATTTTCTACACATTTATGCCAAATTTAAACTTCAACATCGTATAAAATAAATTATTTCAAGGCATTGATTGGAAATTAGTTAAATGAAAGTCAAAATACCATTGATTAGGAAATTTTAGCGTGTCGAATACATTTTGTATCACATAGAAATCGCCTTAGAAGTTCAAAAATCTATGAGAATAATATAAAACAAATTTAACATATAGAAGTACAATATAGCATAAATACATACATACAAACATACTCATAGACAAAAACTCATATATGCATACACATATAGATAAATGCATAAATAAAGGGAAACATACATACATGCGTACGTAGACACAAACCATAAAATTTCAATCATAAATTTAACTAAACAACACCTGTACAATATGGTGGCGCAAATTAGGTTCTGGATGGATGAAAATTTATCTTTGAAAAGCATT
>JAQBSW010003077.1:0-89953 GCA_029291075.1 Eudiplozoon nipponicum
TCACTCTCGTCTCCTCGTATGCCATCGAACAGATCTCCTCCAGATTTCTAAAGCGTGTCTTCCCCACAGCCAAAATAATCGGGAACGCATACTACTGGCAAGCCTTCTACCGCTTTGGTTTACCCGTCACCTTCGAGTCATTTCTTTTATCCTTAAGATCACAACTTGCCATCACTCTCCAACTTTGCTCATCCAAGTCACCACTACGCCATACGTTCTAGCAACTCTTCTATCCAATCTAACATTACCCCTCCATATTTGAAAATATCTATCCCTTTTCCAAAGCCACTAGTGTCTTCAACGCTTTTCCCAAGTCATAAAGCTCCTACTTCAGCACGAATTTAAAAAGGCGGCCCATAAGTACTCCTTTAACAATATTTTTTGTGACACGACAGATTGGAAGCGAAATTGGTTCCTTTTCAATTCATAACATTTCTTTCACCCCGGCTATTCTCTTTTCTGATTTCGGAGGGCGAAATCCTCTCTGGCTGTCATCTAATTTCCACTACTCCCCTCTGGTTTTAAATCTCTAAATCTTGACTCCCTGATACCATTTCTAATCTCATTTTTCACTTTATCATATCAATATAGTGGATACTTTACTACATTTAGCTCATCCAAACCTTTTCCTTTCTATACCAGCGGAAGATCGGAAATTCAGAAACCCTGCTAGTCCACCCAACGGTTTGCAACGGACAACGACTCCCCCTCGTCTTCCATCAATCATAATCTCGTTCAATGGACACCAGTGATCCCTGCACGACACATTTGCTTCAATCTAGTCGAATCCATCCTGGTCAATACTATTATTCATAAATTCAATATCCACGACAAGGGACTCCGTCGGTCATCTGTCCGGACCCAGCCTACTCCTCTTTGATGCTCGGACACTTCATGGACTGAACTCAAATTGTTCTTGTCTAGTCAAATTGAATTTCGTTTTTATTTTTCACCAGATTGAACTATCATGAAGTTGATGATGACATTTCTCTTCCTCAACTCTTGCCCCTGCTATTAAATACTTTGCTAGCCACAATTACATTCACCTCTATATATCCTACCTTTGATTTGTTATTTCAATGGTCGGGCCTGTTGGCCTTTGATGCCAAATAAATGTATTATTATTATTTATTATATATATACATATATATATATATATATATATATATTTGAAACAATTTACGTTCCTCTTTTAAAGACTATATATATAAAGACCTATGTGAGATTAATAAATTTCAACATTTTATAACAATACTACATATATAGTAAATTTATTAGTGTATGTATTTAATCATATATTAGCCCGTCATATCGCATGTCCCATGATAAATCTGTGTACAATATACTAAATCCTATTTTTTGAGAAAGATGAGAATAGAAGCAAATAGGAATTTATATAATTCTAGGTCATTCTCAATCACTTTCCAATAAAGGTTTTTTCATACTTAGGATCGTAATTGAATCAGTCTCCTCCGCTTCCTGGTTTCGGACCCTAGAAAATTCTTCATTAAATATTGGGCCTAATTATTTTTCTACCGGTGTTACATTCATTACTTCATTCCGCGATTTTATTTCAATCCACTCTCTAATCAGTCTAGTTAATCTGTTGTGGTTGCATAACGAAATACGTTTGCATCCATCCCTGGGTATTTCATGACATATTTCCCTTGAATTCCTAACTATATCTGATCTATGAATGTGTCCGTATTTGCAAACTGTTTTGTGTTCCCCTCTACAAACCTTTATCGCGGGTATGGTTTCGCCTATATATCTGAACCTGCAATTATTGCAAGATTATTACATGAGGTTTAAATTTATGAGCAATTAAATAATGTCGAGTTTTATAATATAATAAATAAAGAATCAGCGGATAATTTGCAAGGGGCCTTAAGACTATAATCAATAGAATGATTCAGTCGGATGAATTAGATTTATGACTTGGGAATTCATTATTACAACGTGATACATTCCCTCTGAAATTTTGTGGTTTAGTGAAGATTCATATGCAAGGTACTTCACTTAGATTAATTGTAAATCTACAAAACTAACTAACTTGTAGATTATTTAAATTTCTATACATTAGAATTAGGATATATATTTTATTTTTTTGATCATAATATAAAGAACACATCATTTTATTGACGTTTTATTAGATACATTTTTTTGAGAGATAGAATGGCAAGTCTGAATGATGTTGTAGAGGTTAAATTAATTATCGGACAGTAATTAACCTCTCATATAAAAATAAATCAATTTTTATTTTTGGACATTTGATGTTATCGCTGGTTTCGTAAAATAATATTGTAATTTTTGAAAAATATTGTAAAATTTTTTGGAAGTTCTTTTGTTCATATTGTCAAAGTTTTGGACTTGTCTTGTGGAAGGAAATGAGAGAGTTTTGATCTGAGTTTCTGAATTGCATAAGCGGGACACTGCGTGGTTCCATCTCCGACTCTTTGTGAATAAAACTTTGTAATCTTCTCGTCGTTTTGTTTTTAATTATCAGCAAAAAGAACCACAAATTTGCTTTGGGTATCTAAAGTTTATATTTGTTTTAAGGTCTCAATCATTCCAGTTCAGTAGTTTGTGGATAACAGCGTATCCGGGTAAGCTAACTTAATTAATATAATATATAAATTACAAGTAATTTAATAATATCATGTCTGGTTTATTAAATACTGAGGATACAGAGCAGTTAGCTAGTGGACTTAAGGAGTGTAGCTTAAGAGATAGTTCAGAGGAACTTAAGTGTTCCAAGATAGATGATCATTCTGTATATATGGATTTTCCGGGCCTGGCATCCAAGAGACCCCCTTATGGTAGTGACCAAAGGGCCTCTACAAAAAATGGCGACCGCGCCAGGATCCTTTATGCGGAAAGATATGATGTAGATGATTGTTTTTGCCGCAATTCTATGGATAGCAATGTTAAGCTCACCATGTACAGACCAGACAACCATTCTGAATGAGTCGTAGAAGCAAAATTTTATTTTAAACTAAAACGGATGACCGACCCTATAGAAAGGTTTGCCTCGGCCTGGTGGTGCTTACCTGAGCCATTAAAAAATAATCTGTTTAGACTCAGGAATTTTGTTACTGAGAACGAACCAGAAAATGCATTTGAGCTTCTAGTAGAAGAACTCCATGGACGATATCAACCCGAGAGAATTGAACGGATGACTGACTTATTACTTCAGGAAAAGTTGGGAAATCTACTTCCATCTGAATTTTATGACAGCTCAAGAGGTCTTACTTATGTTCTTGCATAATTGGGTGTCGCGATATGGTGTACCAGTAAGGGTAACTACTGATCGTGGTAGTCAGTTTATGTCTGAACTGTTTATCAGATCATTGAATACAATGGGGATAGAAGTAAGACACACATGTGCTTATAATCCCAGAGCCAATGGGATGGTTGAGAGACTGCACAGGGAGCTGAAGGCTGCATTACGCTGCACCGGTGGATCCAGTTGGATACATGATTTGCCCATAGTTTGCTGGCAATGCGAAACAGATACAGAGTTCAGTTAGGAACATCCATAGCAGAACTTGTTTATGGAGAGCCACTGAGGTTACCTGGAGATCTTCTAATAGAAGCTCCAAGTTGTCTCGATTGGGCCTCTAGTTCAATAGATTGGTTTGTTGGAGCATTGAGAGATAAAATGAGTCGTTTAGCTCCAACCAAAACTAGAAGTCTAAAGTCCAAATGCTATGTATCTTCAGATTTAAAGCTGGCATCGCATGTATACATAACTAACGAAAACAGACAGAATTGTCTGACTCCATTCTATAAGGGGCTATATAAAGTCAATCATATGACTGAGAAAAATGCATTTATAGAAGTAAATGGCACTATAGAATGTGTAACACTGGATCGCTGTATTCCACAGTTTATTTGGACGGAGGAGGAGAATGAGGAACAGTATTCACCGAAGTACCCAGAAGTTGAGGCGAGATTTGACTCAGAAATTGGTGAGAAAAACGAAGAGTCGAATAAATATGGTAAAGAAGTAAAGATTAAAACCAAGACAACTGAGAATCAAGAACAACGCGATATGAATATGAAATCTGGTGCAGTACCAGCACAACTTGTTGAAACTCGGTCTGGAAGAGTCATCAAGAAACCGAAGAATGAAGACTACATCATGTATGGTTAATCATCTTAAACATGAGGGAGTATGTAGAGGTTAAATTAATTATCGGACAGTAATTAACCTCTCATATAAAAATAAATCAATTTTTATTTTTGGACATTTGATGTTATCGCTGGTTTCGTAAAATAATATTGTAATTTTTGAAAAATATTGTAAAATTTTTTGGAAGTTATTTTGTTAATATTTTCGATGTTTTAGACTTGTCTTGTAGAAGAAAAAGAGAGAGTTTTGATGGGAGTTTCTGAATTGCATAAGCGGGACACTGCGTGGTTCCATTTCCAACTCTTTGTGAATAAAACTTTGTAATCTTCTCGTCGTTTTGTTTTTAATTATCAGCGAAAAGAACCACAAATTTGCTTTAGGTAATTAAAGTGAATATTTGTTTTAAGGTCTCAATCATTCCAGTTCAGTAATTTGTGGATATCAGCGTATCCGGGTAAGCTTACTTAATTAATATAATATATAAATTACAAGTAATTTAATAATATCATGTCTGGTTTATTAAATACTGAGGATACAGAGCAGTTGGCTAGTGGACTTAAGGATTGTAGCTTAAGAGATAGTTCAGAGGAACTTAAGTGTTCCAAGATAGATGATCATTCTGTATATATGGATTTTCCGGGCCTGGCATCCAAGAGACCCCCTTATGGTAGTGACCAAAGGGCCTCTACAACGTATCGATGTATACTAATGTCCCTGGGCTAGCAGCATACCAAAGTGTGAAGCGTTGTCTAACTGAGTTTCTAGAGATAATAGAATGTAGTAAAATGACGTTAAGAATGTAATAGAAATGTTAACAATTTGTATGTTCTTCACTTACTTTATGTTTAGAAAAGGATTTTATAAACAAGATAAAGGTGTCCCTAAGGGACAACGACTATCTGTCGCAGATGCTAATATTTTTATGCTCTATTCTGAATAAATCTGCTGTGAAAACCACATCTAAAGCCAAACTTGTTTATGAAATTCATGGATTATATGTTTATAAATGAAAATTATGGGGATAATAAGTTAAATAAAGCTCTAGATTCAGCCAACTAGATGGGTGAATTAAATTTTACATTAGAAAAAGATATTAATGATGAATTACCCTTTCTGGATGTAAAAGTAAAACGGAATGCACAAAGACTGTAGAGTTAATTTTCGGATAGAAACTTATACGGGATTCCTTCTCAATTTATTCTCAAACCGCCCTTATGGAATTAAAATATGCATTCTCAAATCTACTGGCGTATTACGCGCGGGTATGTATTATTATTAAACAAAATCCTATTAATTAAAAATAAAATTGCAGTTCAAGAAATCTCAATTAAAACTCCTTGAAACTAACAGAGATTGATTCTAAAATCACAGTTAAGAGAATGATTGTCTAAAACCGGAATTCGTTTATGTGAACCTAAGGAAAACCGTATCTGATGAATTGATACTCGTTGATTTGTAACGCTGAGCCGCGCGTTACAGAACAATAATACAAAATTCACGCGTCTAGACGATAAATCAGATGAAAATTACGCGGCACCAATTAAAACAAGCAAAATTTGCCGTTAACCAATGGCGTGCGAGCTTTTGTATTCAAAGCTATATATCCACGGTGCATTTACGATGCTTGTCATTAGCACGTTTGGTTTCTGATGCGCGCTATGTGTACTTGCTGTCTCACGTCATACTGACTCTTCGCCAACGCTAACTTTTGTACGAGCACCATTTGAGTTGAGGCACCTAGTCACTGGGATATCACGTCAATCTTGTTGCTGCACAACTAGTGAAACGAACCGGTCATCTATTTATTCAACCTCTTTGTGTGCCAGTCACCACGATGTTGTCGCAGATCTTCATCAAGACAATTCTGAGCCTTCAAGCAACCACTCGCTCTTTGATTTCGACGCCACAACAGAAGAAACATCAACCAGTCACTCAGAGTCGGCCTCGAATGTCTATGAGTAATTCTAAACACTGCTACACTATCTCACTATCGCGGCTGTGTCGTAAAAGGCAATTCCGGCCATTATAATAGCCGCCAACAGTAATTGTCTCTAAGCCTCCACGAAACTAAACATTTTTTAACGTTGCACGGCATTTACTTAAAGCTGGGGCGTTTACAATGCTTACAAATTGTAACAACACAAATTAATTGCCGACATATTGCGTAAATTAAATTCAATTTGATTTACGTTGCACCAATGAGAAAAAAGCGAATCTTGCCGTTAACCAATAGTGTGCAAGTAGACATATTACTATGGCATGGCTATTTAAGCACGGCAAATTTACCATGCAGTTCAGTTGGCGCATTTTCCTTCTGCTTTGCGTTGCGTGTGCGTGCTGTCGGCTGTCATCACCAACGCTGGTTATTGGATTGTCTTCACCAACAATTGGAAACATCAATGACACTTATCGTGTTGCTGTACAACCAGCGAGACGAGCCAATTAATGTAGAACTTCAACGAAGTTTCCACATCGAGATTACAACGCAACAACAGAAGGAACCACAGCCCGAGTCAACTCAAGGCTCTAGGACATCTTCACACTGAAGGATCTTTCTCGGCATTTGCCGCAGAACGCACGACCGGCCTTCTTAAGGGTCCCGTATCAGTACAATAACTCTCTATATATGGCACTTTAACCGAGTTTGTAACGTCGTACGGCATTTACTTGAACCTGGGGGTTTACAAAATTGGCGACCGCGCCAGGATATTGAGTATTGTACTGTTTTTTTGGTATAATTAAAATTGACTTTATTTTCATTTATTTGGGATAAGAATAGATTAACATTTTCGTTTACGTCTTCCTTACTCTGGTCGTGGTCTTCGGGGAATTTTTTTGGGTATACATGTTCTCTCTAAAGTCGTGGTCTTCTGGGAATTTTGTTGAGTATATGTGTTCTCTCTAAATTCGTGGATTTCTGGTGAATTTTTTTGGGTATATGCTCTATTCAATTTTCCTACGTACAAAACTGCACCGTACGTTCTAGACAAGCTCAATTGCGGAAAATTTCAATTTTTGGAAGCAGTTACTGTGACGTGTTTTGTGAAGGAACTAATTCATCTGTGTTCTGCGCTCATTCAACTGTGGAAGCTGTTTGTGGATAAGCGTTTCCTTATAGTATATTTATACATTTTCATATTGCTTATAAATTTATGCTTTTAAGATCCCGTAAGATTGTTAGAATGTCAGGTCCAATTGTAGATATTGATGTTCCTGTTTGGGATGGAGATAGTGAACTATTCTTTATGCGCGTAGACCCCGCTTTCTCCCAGTTTCCTGATTATGACAGCCATCAAAAACTGTCGAAGGTTTTTGCTAAACTACCTTCTGAATTGCAGCGACGGATTTATCCGAAGCTTTAGGCCATTAGGAAGCTACCTAATGACATTTTGGGCCTACAAAACGAAGTAGAATCCTTGCTTGGGCCCACAGAAACTGAGCAGATAATAAATAAATATGCGCAGTTAGACATGCCAAACCTTGGCCCCATTGAAATTTTGAGGGAATTACGGAAACGTTGGTATAAAACAAACATTTCTGACCATGAGGTTAAGGTTGTTTTTATTAACAATCTTCCACAAGCATTAAAACTATTTGCCAGACAACTTCCCAACACTCTCTCTATAGATGACTTATCTGAGAGATGTGAGTTAGAATATAGGGTTTTGGAACCCAAAGTGAATCCGTCATCATTTTGTTCACCCCCACAAGATGATAGGCTTTCCTCTTTAGAGAGGACAGTGGTGAACATGGCTTAAGTTCTAGAAGAATTGGCCATTACCAAATCCGAGCTAAATCAAGTGAATGCTCGACACAAATTTATTCCTAAACCTAATTATAACGGTAGATGGCGATCGAGATCCCCGAAATCCTTTAAAAAATATGCCCCAAAGAACTGGTGTTATAACCACCAGAAGTTTTTTTATTCATGCAAAGTGTGTCTTTGTCATTCCGAAGAATTTCCGAATGAGTGCCAATTTCCACAGTTGACGGACAGGACAACAGACCACAGGCGCAAGGGTGCATCAGGATCGGGAAACGTTTGGCGCAGGAAGTAACAGACCGTAGTTTCTGCGCATTAACGGCATCAACGGCGCCACAGGGAAGAAACCAATTGCAATCATACATCCCTGTCGACTCTTTTCGTCCACGCCGAATTTTTCACATAGAGCCAGACGGACATCGCTGGTCGCAATCACCAGCCTACTGGTTTGCATGACTCGGCCAAACAGCCCAACGAGCTTCTGCACCTTCTTGATTTTAAAACTGGCGAACAATTCATCGTAGACACAGGTGCAGCAGTCTCAGTTCTCAAGGGTGATACAATGGCCGAGCTGTCGCTAGGCGTTCTTCTCGCAATAGCTACAGGCAAGCCCATACCAACTTATGGCTGCCGGTACCGCACACTCAACATAGGTCTACGACTTGAATTTTCCCACAACTTCACCATTGCCAAGGTCTTACATAATATAATAGGCCTTGATTTCCTTCTGAAATTTCGGCTCATTGTTGATCTTGCCAATCAAATGATCATCGACCCCTCCACCGGACTTGAGCAAAGTGTTTGGACACTTGCCTCCAAGCGTTTGGAGTTACAGGTCATTCAGCCAACCCCAGTGCATCATTCAGTAGAGATATCAGCAGCTCTTCAAAAATACAAATCGCTTTTCGATCTTAACAAGTCAGAGCTACGAGTCTCCAACACGATGCATCATATCGTCACAGAAAGACAACCTATTGCACTCAAGAAGCGACCACTGGCTCCTGCTAAGCTGAAAGCTGCCCAAGAGGAATTCTCAAAGCATTTTGGAAGAGGGAATCATCAGACCATCGAAAAGTTCATAGGCGTCACCACTGCACTTAGTCTCCAAATCAAACGGATCGTACAGAGCCTGCGGAGACTACCGTAAGCTAAATTCAGTGACAAAATCTGATGCATATCCTATTCCAAATATTAACACTTTACTTGAAAAACTCAACGGCAGTAATTTCTTCTCAGTGATTGACCTCAGACAAGCCTACCATCACATCCCGGTAGCACAAGAGGATATCGAGAAAACTGCAGTCATCACTCCATTTGGCCTTTTTGAATATCTTTACATGCCTTTTGGACTTAAGTGTGCTACACAGACATTTCAAAGATTCATGGACAACATACTTCGCGACGACTCTGCTTATTGTATGTCATATCTCGATGACATTATGGTATTCAGTCCAGATCTAGAATCTCATGCGAAACATCTACGAAATGTCTTTTCACGCTTATCCAACCACGGACTCAAGATCAACTGTGACAAGACGCAGATTGCAACTACATCCGTGGACTTCTTAGGGCATCGTATCACGGCCCAAGGTATTCAACCTTTGCCGTCAAAGACGAATTCAATCAAGAATATCAAGTCACCAAGGACTTTGAGCGATTTGCAGAAAATCCTGGGAGTACTAAACTATTATCGCAAGTTCCTTCCAGGCCTTTCAAAACAACTTTATTCTTTGTGCAGGCACCTGCGGAATCGAAAAGGACTTAGCAAGAATTCCATCATTACTTGGTCATCCGTAGACGAGGAATTACTTCGACTCGCCATCAACTCGTTAGCAAATGCCACAATGCTAACGCATCCAGATTTCGAAAAGCCATTTCTACTCACGACAGATGTTTCTGAATTCGCTATTGGAGCCACTTTGGAACAAGAGATCGACGGAGTTCAGAAGCCTATCAGTTTCTACTCGCTTACTCTCCAACCAGTAGAAACGAGGTACGACAATTTCGGCCGAGAACTTTCTCGCCATCCACGACGCAGTGCGCCATTTTATCAGCATCATTGGCAGTAGCCGATTTGTTGTTTCACAGATCATGCACCACTAGTTAGCGCACTTCGAAACGCAACTTCATCTATCGCCAAGTACCATGCCAGAGTGGAAAGACAGCTTTCTCGTCTAAGCGAATGGCAATTTGACGTCTTTCACGTCAAGGGCAAACAGAACTTCATTGCAGATGCCCTGTCTAGGCCAGACGTCTCGCTACAACCACCTTCGCCGTCACCATTCACTGTCAACTCCGTGGCACTCAGTGAACCTGCACTAACGCCAACTCTCCTGCGAACTGAACAACGCGGTGACATTCACATTCAAAGATCAATAGCCCATCACCCAACCAAGTTCATATGCCGTCTGTGGGAAGGCTTACCAATTGTTTACTTCACGGGTACGCAGCCCAACAAGCCAGTTCTGCCGACCAGCCTTCAGAGAAAGGTTTACGACCAATTCACTCAATTTCTTACCCAGGAAGCAAAGCAACTGTCTGACTTCTCATAAATCGTTTCTGAGGTCACAGGCTTAGCTAGAACGCTAAACGATAGGTCTCCGAGTGTGCCATTTGCCAGAAAAACAAGATCACACGGCACATTCGTTCTTAGTTAAAACATTTTCGAACTACTTCTCGCCTAGCCATCGTCCACATCAAAATAGTTCACCTGACGAAGGTTCAAGGTTTCAGCTACCTTCTAACTATGATTGATAGATTTACACGGTGGCCTGCGGCATTACGTCTTGGCACCATTTCTGCAGACGAAGTAACTAACGGTTTTATCTCTGCATGGATATCCAATTATGATGTTCCCAATGAGGTCATCCCGGACAGAGGCACTTGCCTCTCATCTGATCGTTTCAAAACCACCTTGCGGTACATGGGATGCATCATACGCCAGAGGACTGCCTACCATCCCCAAGCTAATGGCATGGTAGAGAGAATGCATAGGGAACTCAAAGCAGCTTGAGCATCCTCGTCCATTAATGGCAACTGGGTCGATGCACTACCTTTAGTTCTGCTTGCCATGCGTTCCCCTACTCGTGAATCCATTAAAACGTCTGCGTCACAACTCTTGTATGGCATGGATCTACGTCTGCCTAGTCAGCTCCCACGTCTACTACCGGCACAAGATGACCCACAAGACGAAGCTACCCGCCTTCAACTTCATTTCGGTAACATGTCCGAACAGCAGCCGAGACACACGCCTCGTCCAGTCTTCGTTCACCCACAGCTCCACAGCTGCAATAGAGCACTCGTTCGCAACAATAATGCTGTTGCACCACTACAACCCAAGTATCGCGGTCCTTACCCGATTTTGCTCAAACAACCAAAATACTTCATCATTATGCAAGGCGCTACACCGACATCAGTAAGCATAGACAGGTTGAAACCGTTTATCGAACCGCCTGATCCTGAGAGCGTTCAACCTTCTACACACGTCTCAGGCTCCGTCTGCCCACAATCTCAATAGCCTGCTTTGTATAACGCGTAATTGATTTTTTTAACATTAACATTACGTATCAAAATTTTTTAAACTTACGTTATTTTTCGCATTTGTCTCACGTGGCATAACCAGCTGTTCTTAGCTAACAATTGTGTAGCATTTTTGAACAGTTCTTTGGTATTATGCCATCTCTGAGGCAATGTTCGTGTACATATTTTATGCAGTTACCTTTGATTTTAATGTATATATTTTTACATTATAATGTATTTCTCACACATGACATTACACTGCTTATTTTGGTATGACCAGCTACTTAGAGCTAACGCTTTCGTGTAGCAACACTAAGTAGTAATCAGCTTCATATCATGGTACAGGCCACTTTCAATGCATATCTCAACTTCATCAATTGCAAAAAGACTACTCTACAAATGTCATGACCACAACGTCGAGCACTCTAGCTCCTTTGGTCGTATACAAACACATTGACGACGATCCAACCTGCTTAGGTTTTAACTTAAACCTGGCAAATTCAGAGGCGATTTACCTCGAAATCTTCACGCTGCGGCTCCCAAATCTAACACTGCTCTATTTTGCCTCACGCGGTATGACCGACCACTAGAATTAACTATTTATGTAGCAATTTCTAGTGATTACCCGGCATCATATCCATGTTGAAGCCTTTATGGTACATTATTTGTTTGCTTAACTTGGTTCGAACTCTGTCATGCATTTCTTCTAGCCACGCAGAGAGGAAATTAATTGCCGACATATTGCGTAAATTAAATTCAATTTGATTTACGTTGCACCAATGAGAATAAAGCGAAACTTGCCGTTATCCAATAGTGTGCTAGTAGACGTATTACTATGGCATGGCTATTTAAGCACGGCAAATTTACCATGCAGTTCAGTTGTCGCATTTTGCCTTCTGCTTTGCGTTAAGTGTGTGCTGTCGGCTGTCATCACTTTTTACGCTGTTTATTGATTGTCTTCACCAACAATTGGCAACATCAGTGACAATCTATCGTTGCTGTAGAACAAGCGGACGAACCACTAATGTATAACTTCAATGAAGTTTCCACATCGAGATTAAAACTCAACAACAGAAGGAACCACAGCCCGAGTCAACCCAAGGCTCTAGGACATCTTCACACTGAAGTATCTTTCCCGGCATTTGCTGGCCCTATTAAGGGCCCTTTATCAATACAAGAACTCTGTCTATAGCACTTTAACCGAGTTTGTAACGTCGTACGGCATTTACTTGAAGCTGGGGCGTTTAAAAATTTTGGGGGATATAATTAGACCCCATGAATATTACAAATATGCATTTTAATTTTCTATTATTTACTAATAAATCTAATTCATATTTGTTTTGATTTTGCCTAAATTCTTTATATTATCTATCGCTTTGATACATCATATTTTAGAAATTCCATTTTAGATTAAAAATGATCTCCCTTACTAGAATATTTGCCATCACTCATGAAAACAATTTTATACTAAATTATTTAATTTCATTCTAAGGTGATGTTATCTTTCTCTTAGATTCATTTATTGCTGAAATAGAGATGACGTCCAGTGCTTTTCTTTTAAAAAATATCCTGAAAGAACTCAGTAAAGCTAAGACCGTTCCAGTATGTATATTTTACGTTAATTAAAGGGCTTTCAGAAATATATTTTGATCCCTTATATCACAGAGCAATTCAGATATAATAGACTAACTGCTGAGCAGAAATGTTTTGAGAAAATGGAAATGGAAAATTTAGCAAAATCTTACTTGTGTTACCTACAAAATTCACGAAAGCACTCTGTAAGTAAACAAATTTCTATTTATAGTTTTTACGACTTTGTATTAGAATTGCATATTTTGTGTAACTACTTTTTTAAAGATGTAAGCAACAGCAATACACAACCATTTTACATTGTAATTTTCTTAAAATTCTCCTAATTGTTAAATATATCTTTTAGCAACAGGAATATGCATTCCAATAATCGTAAAAAATCCTTATACAGTTTAAAAGTAGATGTATGGAGTTGTTGGAGATTAATTAACTCCTTATATACAATTTAATAAATTTTTATTTTTAGTAGTGACCAAAGGGCCTCTACTGGTGTAGAGGCTCTATCCATATTCGTTAATGAGAGCCTCAGACGCCAAGTTATATTCAGTCTTATAATAATAATAATAATACATTTTATTTGGCATCAAAGGCCAACTGGCCCGACCATTGAGATAACAAATCAAGAGTAGGATATGTGGAGGTGAGTGGAATTGTGACTAGTAAAGTATTTGATGGCAGAGGGGTTTGGGAAGGGAAATGTTATCAAAAACGTCAAGATAGTTCAATCTGGTGAAAAATAAATAAGAACAAAATTCCATTTGACTAGACAAGATCAATTGGAGAAAGTCCATGAATTGTCAGAGCTTCTAGGTAAAAGTGAGTTCGAAAATAAAGATAATAAAGATGGCGGATCGTAGGCAGACATCGGTCGATGGAGTCCATTGTCGTGGACATTCAGTTGATGGAGCATAGCCAGGACATGGATGGAATCAGTCGGATTGAAGACGAGCTTCTTGCACGGGTCGCAGGCATCCGTAGAACGAGGTTGTGATTGAAGGAAGTCCAGGGAAAGTCGATGTCCTGTTGGGTTATCGGTCCTCCGCTGAAACAAGAATGAAAAGAATTGGATGAGGAAAACTTAGTAAGGTATCCACTACGTGGATATGATGGGGTCGCGAATGGGTTGAGAAGAGGTATCAGTGAGTCAAGAAGAAGGGATGAAGACCAAGGAGGTAAAGTGGAAGATTAGAGAAGTTAAAGAGAATAGCCTGGGGAGAAGTAAATGTTATGGATTGAGAAGGAACCAGTTTCGTTTCCAATCGGTGGTATACTTAAAGGAGTCGTCCATATCTATTAAGTTCATGTCTAAAAATCCTTCATCCAAGTTTTCATTGTCCTCATACTTAAGATTAGCCTCCGTTGTTAATCAAACTTAAATATATAATTGATTAATCTAGTAATAGGCGAAGGACTGTGTACTTCTTACGCATTAAAAGTATATATACTGCAAAGTATTTAATCAAAAGAATATTCTAGAAATTAAGCGAATATTTTCATTTTTAATAATTTTAATTACAATCAGCCACTGTGGTTTAATTATATCAATAGTTTTACTTTAATTTTATTGAAATATCTTACCTCACACACACACACATTACTGACACATATATATATATATATATATATATATATATTATAATACATTTATTTGGCATCAAAGGCCAACTGGCCCAACCATTGAAATAGCAAATCAAGGGTAGGATATGTGGAGGTGAGTGGAATTGTGACTAGCAAAGTATTTAATAGCAGGGGGAGGGGTTGGGGAGGGGAAAAGTTATCATTAACATCAAGATAGTTCAATCTGGTGAGAAATAAATATAATCGAAGTTCCATTTGACTAGACAAGATCAATTGGAGATAGTCCGTGAAGTATCAGAGCTTCAAGGTGAATGTGAGATCGAAAACAAAGATGAAGATGAAAAGATGGCGGCCCGGAGGTAGACGTCGACCGATGGAGTCCATTGTCGTGACGATTGAATTGATGGAGCAAAGCATGGACATGGATGGAATCAGCAGGATTGAGGCGAGCGAGTCTTGCAGGGATCGCAGGCATCCGTAGAACGTGATTGTGATTGAAAGAAGACCAGGGAGAGTCGATGTCCGAAGCGAACCGTTGGTGGATCGGTAGGGCTGTTGGGTTTCCGGTCCTCCGCTGAAACAAGAAAGAAAGAAAAGAGTTGGATGAGCAAAACGTAGTAGAGTATCCACAACGTGGATATAATGGGGTTAGGAATGGGCTGAGAGGTGGTATTAGTGAATCTAGAAGAAAAGAATAAGACCAGAGAGGTAAAGTGGAAGATTAGATGGCTGCCTGAGGGATTTCACCCTCCGAAGTTAGTAAAGAGGATAGCCTGGGGTGAAGTAAATGTTATGGATTGAGAAGGAACCAGTTTCGTTTCCAATCGGTCGTATCACAAAGAAGTTTGTTGAAGAAGTACTGATGGGCTGCCTTTTTGAATTCGTGCTGGGGTAGGAGCTTTATGTCTGTGGGAAGAGCGTTGAAGACATTAGTGGCTTTGGAGAAGAGATAGATTTTTTTAAATATGGTGGTGGTATGGTTGGCTTGGATAGAAGAGTTACTAAAACGTGTGGCATAGTGGTGACTGGGGTGGGCTAAGTTGGAGAGTGGTAAGCAAGTTGTGATCTTATGGATAAAAGAAATGACGCGAAGGTGACGGGTGAACCAAAGCGGAAGAAGGTTTTCCAGGAGTAGGCGTTCCCTATAGTTTTGGCATTTCGGGAAGACTCGCTTTAGAAATCTGGAGGATACCTGTTCAATAGTATAGGAAGAGGCGAGGGTGAGAGGACAGTAGAATTCGCTGGCGTAGGAAATGAGGGGCAGAACGTAGACCTTGAATAACGTGAGTTGGAGAGTGGGATTGTTAGTCTTAAAACAGATCAGACGGGCCCATTTGAAGAGTTTGGAGGTAGTGTGTGAAAGGTGTAGGGAGAAGTCTAGGGATTTCGAGAAGTGAATGCCAAGATGTTTGGCCGAATCTATTATTTCTATATCAAGGGGTAGTTGGCAACCGGGATAGAGCAGAATGGATCAGAGCAGAGTTTCATTAGGCGAGTTTTGGTGGGATTTAGTTTGAGGCCGATTCTGCTGAGCTGCGAGTGGAGCGAGGATAGGAGCTCCGATATAAGGGATAAGGAGAGGTTGGATGTTTTGGAGTTGCTGAATACGATAACCATGTCATCCGCATATTTGAACAGTTTGAAAAGGTTGTCTTCAACCTGTATGTGCGCGAGCGTAAGGTTGAAGAGAATGGGACCAAGTACGAAGCCCTGGGGAACACCGGATCGGATATGGGCTGGCCTCGAGTGACTACTGCCAACTTTTACTGTCGCACATCGGTTTCGGAGATAATAACTAATAAGATTGAGGACGTTGCCGCAGATACCGCTTCTCAGTAAGGCGGATTCGATTGCTGAAAATGACAGCGAGTCAAAAGCCTTGGATATATCCAGGAATAGGAGGGTGCACTGAAGCCCTTTAGAGAAGGAGGAGTAGCAATGATCGAGAACACTAACTAAGTTGGTGGAAGAGGAGCGGCCATTCAAAAAGCCATGTTGATCATCGAGGAGATAGAAGTTTACATGAGACTTAATGGAGGGGTAGATTAGGTTGTATAAGATCCTGTCGAAGATTTTGGTGAAAGAAGGGACGATAGTAATGGGGCGGAGATCTTTAAATGATGAGATCGAAGAAGTGCCATTTTTAGGGATAGGAGAGATCGTCGAATTGAGCCAGTCCGGGGGAAGATAGGTGGTTTCGAGACAATGATTAATAACATCTGCAATCAGAGAGAAGACGTTCCAGCCTAGAAGGGCAATCATACTGACCGAGACACCATATTGATCAAATTGGTGTTTAGATTTAATGTCTTTAATTGCTTGGGCGACGGAAGCCGGAGAGACATGGAACCAGCGTAGGTTCTCGGTATCTCCGTTGTCTAACATCTCAACAGACGGAGTGGGAGTGGAGAAGGAGTCGAGAAGGTGAGTCAGATAATCATTGGCGAAGCAGGGGTCGCCTGACAGAGAAGTTGATAAACGAGGTTTTGGGCTTTTGCAGCAATTGGTGTTTGATGATAGCGAACTTTGCCCGGGGGTTAGGAGCTGAGCGGATGCGTTTTTCGATGTGGAGCGCTTGTTTGTTGATAGCCTGCTTAATGAGCCCATCGATGCGTCTCAGCGAGGGCGCGGGCAAGTGACGATGTGCGTAGACGAGAGTTGCGTGCGAGGTTGTCACGCGCCTTAAACAGAGCGTTCAACTTATTCGTCGAGTATACGTGTTGAATAGAGGTGGCGGAGTTATAGTGGGAGGATAGGATGTTATGGACTTCGGAAAAGCACGAGGAGAGATTGTTTGGGAGAAAGAGGTCCCTCCAGTTAACAGTGTCACAGAGTCGGCGGAACTCTTCCCAGTTGGTGAATCGTCTGAACGATTGGGTGTCTTCTCGAGGGGTGAAGGATAAGAGAGGTAAGAGGAAGGATACCTGACAGTGATCAAGAGTTGGGGAAGATTTCCCGAGAGCGAACATCGGTCACCTCGTTATTGGAGAGTACACAATCCAGTTGGTTGTTCCCTCGGGTAGGAAAATGCACGAATTGGTGTAGCAGGTTATCCGCGAAGAGTCGAAGCAGTGGGTGACTTTCGGAAGCTAGATTATGCCAGTTAGTCATGGGGAGGTTGAGATCACCCACAACGACGTACCGATCGGAGTGTAAAGAGAAAAAAGTAGATAGAATTTGGGCCCCGCGGGTGTCGTCGATGAGTGAGATATTAGGGGGTCTGTAGACAACACAGGTAGATATGCTTTGGTTATGGATTTGTAGCTGAAACGAGAAAAATTCCAATCCTTGAGAGTTCGATGTTGACAAGCGTTTGGGCATAAGAAGGGATCGGACATGGGCAGCTAGTCCGCCGCCACGACCGACAGTTCTGTCGCTACGAAGGAACGTGTATCCATGAATGAGGAAAAGATCATAACAGTGGATGGAAGGGGACAGCCAAGTCTCAACAAGAACGCATATGTCAATCTCGTTAGAGGATAGAAAAGCTCGTAGTTGATTGATTTTAGGCGTCAGTGATCTGCAGTTGATGAGAATTGCTGAGAGTGCTCTGAGAGAGGGATGGTTAGATCGAGGTGGAGAAGCGTGCGGGGGCTTTCCGCTGGCGGGCGGGGCGAGATCTAGGGCTGATGAGGGTGACAGACCGCTCGTTGACAAGGATAGAGTGGTCAGCGTCGATTTGGATTTCTTTTGTCCCGCGTTTATCAGGTGGGTGAGGCAGTTGGAGGGTTTGAAAGCAAAAGGGGGGCGAGATATCTGGGCTCGAGGGGGCACTCGGAAGCTGCGTTGAGGGGGCGAGCAGGGACAGAGAAAGATCAGGGGCTGGGACGCAACAGTCCAGGGTGGGGTCGATGATGGATTCAGTAGGGGGAGACGAAGTTGATGGGGCTGGGTCGAAGTCTTGTTTGGTCTTAGTAGACTTACGTTTTTTCGGTTTCTGGGTCATAGCATCCGTCACAAAGGTAACTTGTCGAGGGGATGTGGACCTGGCGGACGAGCTTGGGGGATAAGGTGCGTTATTAGGAGGCTTAGCGCAGCGTGGTCGGCCACGACGACGTGGTAAAGCTTGAGATTGTGTGGGGGGACTGGTTGCGGAGTAAGGGCTAAAAGTGAGAGGAAGGCCTTCAAATCGGGAAGGTATCAGTAGGGGTGGACTGGAGGAAGGTGCATCGCCAAGGATTCCGCCGTGAACTGAGCGGCTTTTCTTTGGGTTGCTCCAGCCCGGAAAGGCGTGATGAGCTGGAGGAGGGGGGGGTGGTGTCCGGTTTATGGGTTTGGGCTTTCTCTAAAGTCCTCTGTAGCAGCGTGTAGTCTCGTTTTAGTTTGACTTTCCCGGATGTTAAGATGGGCGAGTGTAGTTTGAGATGACGAACCTCACCGTCAGACAGTCTTTTGTGCGAGGAGAGAATAAAGGCTTGACCCTTTCCCGAGGAGATCTCTTTAAGGTGGCTAAAGTTGTCCCCTATTTGACTGATGAGATCTGAGGCCAGATCGTCCTTTGAGAGTGGGGAGCGCGGAGACCAAAGAAAGAGGTTTCGCTTGTTGTGATTTCGCAGGGCAACCTCCCTGGCTACCCATGTCAGAAACGCATCCGCTTGACGCAACAAATGGGGCTGAACGGAGGAGACTGAAAGGTTGCCAGTCAGTGCTCCAAGTAATCCTGTGATGTCCGCCATTTGCTGTTGGAGGTCAGAAATATTGGAGATAAGCTTTTGGGTGAGGAACGGGGAGATGGGGGCTGGCGACGAAAGTTGGTTCATGGTGGAGTTAGATAGAAGAGCAGAAGTAACGTAGATTACGATAAAAGAGAGGAAAAGAATGAGTATTGATGAGAGAAAAAGAATAGGTATTAAAATGCAGAAATAAACGGGAAAATCGGGTGAGCTAGGAATAGATCCTTGATAACTGAAGGTAAATTCCAAAAAAATGTGTAGGTAGATTCCTGGTGTATCCTAGAGATGAAATCAGACAAGAAATCCCGAGAATCTGAAAATAAAAACAAAATGAAACCCGATATCCTTCGAAATTAGAGAAAAATGTTGAAAACCGCAAGCACGCTCTCTCCGGTCGTTGCGTTCCACCCGACTTGAAATTAAATAAATATAAATTATATATATATATATTATATATATACTATATATATATATATTATATATATTATATAGATATATATATATATATTATATAGATATATATATATATATATTATATAGATATATATTATATATATATATATGTCTATATAAATATATATATATATATATATATATATATATATATCTATATAATATTTATATATCTATATAATATATATATATATTATATATATACTATATATATATATATTTATATAGATATATATATTATATAGATATATATTATATAGATATATATTATATAGATATATATATTATATAGATATATTATATGATATATATATATATATATATATATAGGTATATATATATATATATATATATATATATATGTATAGTGTGTGTGTGACTTTGAACAGAATAAGATGCTTTATTTGATTATGTAGAATTTGCTGTTCCGATAGCACTCTGCGCATATGTCCAACTTTGAATTAAATCTTGAAAACGTCTGTACGCTTTCTTTAAACGAGTTCTGTTTTATGGTAAATTTTGTGTGAACAAAGAACGCCTCGACGTAGTATATAATACTGGGAACTGTAGAATTAAAATAGCAGTGTTCATGTTGCCTAGAAGATATAATTATATGCCTATTTAGCATAGTGATTCTTCGATGGTCGTCTCAATTTTTCGCTTTGAAATATGTTTGTCTAGTTCGACACGCATTTATCTGTCGACTAACCTATGCTACCTGCATTCAGATTCATTATTATGGTTAAGGCTTAAATCTTCAATTGTAAATTCCGCTTCACTTTGTTTTTAGTCAGTACAGAGGATATCGCATTGTTTCGTCATCGGTTAATTCTCATTTTAGAAAAGTACATCAATTTCTTTCATTGATGATTTTTCCTATTATACTTTAACTGTCGGGAAAGAACGAAAAAGGATGCAAGTATTTGTTCCTACATGTTTCAGCAGACGATCGGAAACTCTAAAAGTCTCTGGACCATCTGATGGTATAAATCGGACGCTGGTTCCTCCTCGCCATCCATCAGTCGTAATCTCGTTCCACGGAAGCCTGTGAACCCTGCACGCAACAATGACACTGACTCTCCACTAACTTCAATCTAGTCGATTTTATCCTAGTCAATACCACCCTACAGAAACTCGAAATCCGCGACAAAGAACTCCGTCGGTCGAATTCTGCAGCTGGTCCTCCCTCGCCTTCTAAATCAGACTCCAATTCGTTTGTCCGAAACCAGCAAATCCCGCATTGTTACTCGGACCCTTCAGGATTTGTACTCTAGTCGATTCTACCTAGTCAAATAAAATTTATTTCATCAGAACGAACCATCAAGAAGTTGATGAAAGCGCTTCTCTTTCACAACTCCTTCCTTCCCTATAGTTAAATACTTTGCTGCCAAATAAACTTATTATTTAATATAAATCACAAGGTTACGCTATTATATCTTTTTATTTCAAACATGACATTTAAATAGTCGCATTTGTATTATATTGTCGAGCTTGATCTATTGTTTTCGCATGAAACACATTTAAATATATCCTGATTTTGGTTGTGTGTTTCGCTAGGTAATTGGCTGTATTGTGTGATTATTTTTTATAATAGAAACTTATGCTAATATAAGCTGTGATATCGACGGGGAAATTGTTTTAATCGATCATTCTAGTTTTTCTGTAGATGCATCTTGAACGAATCTTATATGTATGGAATACCAATTATTTAATATTTGTACAGTTCAATTAAAGATTTCTGTTCTACTAGCCGTAGCAACTGAATTTTAGCCTGAGTGAGAAGTGATGAGTAAGTCGAATTAGAAAGCTACGCCTTAGGGATTATGCTTCGGGTATTTCCAGTTTGTCAGACAGTAAATTGCTTGTAGCGTGTCACATAGTGGTTTTTTATTCAAAATGAGGTCTTAGATACGTATTAACTAGAATAAGCCTAATGTAAGTTGTTTTCCTTGGTGTAAAATTGATAAGACGCTCGGCGTCTAGTGAAATGTTGATAATATGCTGTTTGAAAAATAGTTTCATTTTAGAAATTTCTCCTAGGTGTTTTATTGTGTCTCTTTGATGAATAATTTCCTCAAGATGTAGAATGTCGTCGGTAAGTAATACATTATTATCGAATTTTAAGAATGGTTAATTAAATGTGTTAATTTGAAGTGACAAGATTTGAAGTATACATCGGATGCTATATAAGCCTTCTTGAATATTCAGCAACGGTTGAACTATATTTCTTGGTTTGTTTGAATAAACTAATTTTTTCCTAGTTTTGAACCCTGTGGAACTTCAGCAATGATTGGCAGTGGAGGAAATGACTAATTGTCTTTTCGACGAGCATTTAGAGATGACTTCCAGTGTGTTTAGATTGGCATGTTTCTTAACGCTTGTGTTTAGAAATATTTCAATGGCTTCGTTTTTTAATGAAAGAGTATCGTTTATTTTAATTAGCAATGTTGTTTTTCGTAAATAATGGATTTCGAGTGAAACCATGTTGCTTAGGGTCTTTTAATTGAAACAGCGGTCCAATCAGTTGAACGATAATATTTTCCAAAACTATATAAGTACGGGAAGATTATCCATTTGTCTTACATGTTTGAACTCACTAGAGGCTTTGGATTTTGGTAACAGCTTACAATGTGTCTGTTAGCATGCCTTGTAATTATAGGCTAATAACTTCTGTAAGCTTACTGATTGGAGGGGCATGCTAACAGAGATGTTGAATGAGAAA
Organism: Eudiplozoon nipponicum; assembly: GCA_029291075.1. Classification (NCBI taxonomy): domain Eukaryota; kingdom Metazoa; phylum Platyhelminthes; class Monogenea; order Mazocraeidea; family Diplozoidae; genus Eudiplozoon; species Eudiplozoon nipponicum. The sequence continues at coordinate 22,434 of JAQBSW010003077.1, forward strand.
TGCAGAACCTGCTACTTGCTATTATGGGCAGCCAGATCTCAGCTTCGGAACCTCGTGTCAGTATTCTTCATCACTTGGTTATCAATAAATACCACAGAGAAAATAATAAGCCACTTAAAGATCAACTTGATAATGAATAAGCATCCATCGCATTTCAAGAGATTCCTGATGCGTTAATTTTTAAATATATGAGTTTGATCCTATCAGAAAGACACAAAGGAATGTTGACGCTTGGACCAAAATTTTCTATATTACAGAATGATACGAAACAGACGACAGAACTCAAGAACAAAAGCCGCACTGGCGAGTCTTTACGAAGATGTTGCGTCAGGAATTAAAAAAGATAAACTTTGTTTACATTTTAAAACTGAACTTTGTGTTGCCAGTAAACATTTTAAAGTATGGCTGAATTGATTAAATTTTAGAGAAATAGGACATATTGAAGAACTCATCGAATTTTCGTATAACAACGAAATTAGATTAATAAAGCCAGAAAAAGATGCAGGTATCGTTCTTATGTATACCTGTGATTATATTAATCAAATGAGCAATATTCTGGTTGACGAACTGAAATTCAAACTATGTCAAGTAAATAAAGACAGATTGGAATCTGCCGAGGATCCAATACGACGTGCAATCAAAAATGCGTGTGAAGTAATTCAGTAATAAACCGACTATACAAGTTCTACTGAAATTGATAACCCCATACGTTGCCTCAAACATTATTTGAATCGGGTACCCAAAAAAATTCGTTAAAGCACATATAAAACATAAACAACGGCAAAAAGGTAATGCAACCGTACCCAACCAAAAGATGTATATATATACGAAGAATTAAAAAGCAGTGGCTTCTCGGATACGTAATACACAGTTGATGTTTGTTTGTACTAAAAAGCGCCCGCTAAATTTAAATGTAAAGAATAAGCTCCTTACAATTGAACAGTTCGTCATCGTCTATTTGTACAAATGTCATAAGTGCTGAGTGCGCTGTTTAGGCAGCACTTGCAGAATACTGAAAAAGTGAATTCAAGAACAGTGTATAATACGCTTACCTGGCATAGCAGTAAACGTTTCCGCAAAAGCTGATCGCATTTTGTATAAAAATCACACTTTAAATCAGGCGGATTTCCCAGTGCTTTTCGAAAAAAATAGAATTACACACAGCTGTTGTTTGCAAGTCTTAATCCTTCGCTAAGTAAACAAAAGAACTTCGTACATATTTCGAATATAAACTACCAATTGTTTATGCACGTGTGTGTGCGTGTTCTTGTGTTTCCCAGAATGTTCGTCTCCCGCTTCCTGTTTTTCGTGTATTATAATACCTTTTTATGAAAAAAATTTTGAAATAAAAGAAACGTTTTTCTCTCGCATTCCAAAATAAGCTATCAGTTTTGGCCTCTGGCCTTTTGACGTCATAGTGATTGCCAGTCATTTCGATAACATACGAAGTCTTGATTTCACGGGAAATGTAACTGCTAGATTGGTTCTGTCTGGAATTATTTGTAATAATGGTATCAGGTTCTTTAATATTGCCTTTAGCATTAACCTGCTAAGAATCTAAGAGGAAATTGCACTCTGTTTCGTTGGCCTTGCAAGAAGTTTACTGCTAGTTACGCGACTGGTGAAGAACAGTACTACTTTAATGTCGCTAAAGTGTTGGCAACAGCGTCGAAGCATAAAACATGAATTTTACACTCAAAGCTGATGCCTTAGTAGTATTAGTTTATTAAGGTAGCATGAGCGCCATCAGTTTTTTAAGCGAAATTTGTCAACTACTTTAAACAACACATCAATTCTCCACACCAAAAGCGGTATGGTTAGCGATGAAATGACCCTCACGAAATTGCTATGAGATTGACATAGAAATTTGTACTTTTGATGAAGTAGCTAGGACTTGAGTTCATATGAGGAATCGAAAAATTGTTGAGTTTTTCAAGTTCTGTGGAATGGAAGTACAAGACGTTCTACACAAAGCAATTGGAGCAATCTGGATATAGGAATCCATCCCAAACGAGTGGTACCCAACCACAAGAAAGACAACAATATCGCTTCTGTCAACTACCGTTGTTCCAGTTTGCTCTGTGCTGCGTCAAATGTCACTGCTATTACCCTCATAAGGATTCGCAAAGAGAGAGAGAAACGAACTGAGTCGATTCTCACAGTATTTTGACTAAATACATGGATGCACTGACCAAATTCATTTATTTCATCGTATTCTTGAACTGTGCCACCGTTATCAGAGGCCTAGTATTGTTACTTTCGTGGATTTCTAGACTGCTTTCGACTGTCTCTTGTGTCAATTTGTGGCCAAATGATAGTGTCCTGGTCAAAGTTTGATATACTGACTCATTAGAATGAATTCGCAATTATGTGCCACTCTGAACATTTTACGATTGGATACGGTGTTCTACAAGCATATGTTGTTGTTCCATTCATTTTTCATTATATTGTTGACGTGGGGTTACATTTTAATATTTAACTTCTGCACAATTCCAGAGTTTTTTCTAAGATATTTGAAGCAATATGACTCATTATCAATAAAATATTTTTGTATGAATACACATTACCAGGATGCCATTACTAGGAATGAGCGACCTAGTGTTCATTTACAGTCCACATATAACCATGAAAAATACAAATTACAATGATTACACACTGCATTAGCCGTCGCGCAGTATAAAAAGGGTCGCCTAATCTTCTGAGCCGCACAGGGTGGGTAAGCGAAATCTGGCTACTGCAGGCAATATTATCTCCGATTCTGCCTCCTTTCCTTTCCCTTCCTCTTCTCCATCTAACAGTAACGCTCTTGTAGATACTATGAATATGGTTGGTGTAGATCATATCACTGAGCCCAATATCAGGTTGCCAAATATCGAAAATGGTTTTAGTTGACGATTATTCATTAAACCTAGATTAGGTTTTAGCCTAGGCACATTTAATTTGTGAACATTAAAACAACTTGGACAACAAGAAGCTCTTTCTCGTACGTTGGATGCGTTAGAAATCGAGGTATGTTGTGTATCTGAGTCCAGAATACAGGATCCCACGTGCATTACAGAACTGGTTGCACCATCCCTATCTACTCGTTATTGGCTTCGAACATCTGGCTCCACGGAGTTCTCCCGAGCCGATAAATCAGGTGTTGGTATTGTCCTTAGTGTGCGAGCTGAAGCCTGATTAATTGATTGGATCCCTTTAAATAGCTGACTGAGTGCGGCACGTTTAAATTCATCTACTAAAATCAATGAAAAATCCCGTTCTTAACGTTGCCTCTTCGTTTATCTGCATATGGCCCTACCGATTGCAGCACAGACAAAAGCAAGGACGCTTTTTACTCCGAACTAAGCTCCTTACTAAATAGAGCACAATGTTCAGATATAGTCTTGGTTATGGATGACATGAATGCTCAAGTTTGGCGCTTAAGTAACGCAGAATTTCATTTAGGTTGAAGATACACTCTAAGCTCGATTCGCAACGATAATGGTGAACGGATTTTAAATAGCTACGCGGAACATAGATTATATTTAAGTAGTAAAAACTTTAGACTCAGTGTTAGACGTTGCGCTAAATGGCGTCCTCCAGTACCCGGACAACGGTGGACTCAAATAGATAATGTAGAAATTAGTTATAGATGGCGTGGTTGCATCTAGGCTTGTCGTTCTTTTTGGAACTCATGTTAATAAGAATAAACCCCAAATAGTTGTAGGCAAATTCGAAAAACCGTCTGATGTCTAAGCTAACTGGTCTTGATGGCGCAAATCTGAATTTACTTTGATCCAAGGTAAGTCCCAATATGCACAATGTACTACTGTATGTGGCATTGCAGGCCTCCGTAGAAATAACGGTTGGCTATGTAAAATATATGAAGATACTCGAATCAAGGTGCCAAATTCCACTTGGCTCGGTTTATAATAATACTCATCGCAATAAAAGACGCCAACTTAAGCGCAGTCTAAAAGTCGATCTCAAAAACTTTTGTACCAGAAAGGCTGAAGAAATGAAAAGAAGCGTTCGTGTCAGGTAAGAGTCGCTGTTTGTTCCAACTTATTGGCGCAACAGGTCCGAGAAAATTAAAGTTAGTGAAACTAGAAATGATAGTTAAAACCATTTAATAACAGATAAGATAAGTCGTCTTGATAGGTGGGCTTAACACTTCAGAGATCAAGTTTTTTGGGCACCCGCGTCAGTTTCGATTCCCGAAAGCATGCCTCCATAAAAACAGTGTGGAATGTTAACCTCGAAGAACCATCAGAGTTAGAAGTACGTGATGCAGTCCCATCTCTTAAACGCCGTAAGGCCGCAGGCCCCGATGATTTGCCTTCAGCATTATTTAAGTATGGTGGTGACATAACTTTTGGAGCTTTGATCAAACTTTTTCATACTATATGGAATGAGGAAACCGTACTACTGGATTGGAATGAATCGAACATCATTCCTATCTCCAAAAAAGGCAATCATAATTTGTGCGATAACAATCGTGGCATAATCTTGACTCCAGTCGTATCTAGGTTATTTGCTTCTATTATCCTACGTCAACTTAGCGCTTCACGTGAATAGCATAGAAGAGAAGAGCAGGCCGGATTCCGCTCAGGACGAGGCTGTATAGATAATATTTTTACGTTAAGACAAGTTCTTGAAAAAATAAATTTATATCACTGTCCCACAATTGCCGTTATTCTAGACTTCAAGGGTGCATTTGACTCGATTTACCGCAATGTTTTATTCCATATTTTGTCGAAAAGCGGTATGCCCACAGAATTAGTTAATATTATACGCGCTCTCTACACAAGTACTTCTGGTCGCGTTAAGATCTACAATGAATTAACGCATGACTTTACAACTAACAGTAGTGTTCGTCAGGGTTGTCCAATTTCAACATTTTTGTTATCGATGCCATTATGTACAACACTCTTCCATACATTCAGGATGCAGGTGTTGAAGTTCTCCCGGGCGGAGAACTATTCGGTCTTGACTATGCAGACGACATCGTACTATTATTCCACAATCGAGATGCTGCCCAGGCAACCTTGAATAGATTAGCAGATGATGATTAGCAGGTATGAAATTCGCACCCTCTAAATGTAAGGTAATTCTACGCTACGACTGCAGAATGAAGATCTAGACATAGTTGACAGGTTTACATATCTTGGGACCTCTATCAGTAACTTAGGCAATATGTCCGACGAGGTGAGAATACGGATCGCGAAAGCTAGAGTAGCTTTCTCGAACCTTCGTCATTTATGGAGAAACGCGAGTATTTCACTCTGTCTTAAAGATCATGTTTACAATGCATCTGTGCGCGCAATTTTACAATACACTAGTGAAACTTGGCCTCTTGGAGTTTATTTTAGACGCTTACAGGCATTCGACCATCGTTATTTGAGAAGTATGGTACATGTTGGTTACCAACAACGAATAACTAACGTTGACGTCCGTAGACGTATTTTTGGATCTGCGAATAAGTGCTCCTCGTTAGAAAAACAAATACGGCTCCATCAACTTCGTTGACTCGGACAAGTTTTGAGTATGCCCTCATTTCGATTGTCCAGTCAAGCTTTTTTCTCTCACCCGGAACCAGATTGCGTAAGAAACAAGGTGGGCAGATTTTGACATGGCAGAAACAGTTGCAGGCACTTACATCCAAATTTGGTATTATAGGACCCACTCGTCTGCCAGGATGGGGTAGCCGTGCGCATCATAATTCTGGGTTTGAAACCCTTAGCAATATGGCATCGAATCGATCTCAGCGGCAATCTTGTTGCAGATGTCTAGTAGAATCATTTTCGTAACTTTTTTTCTTAGTAGGGTAAAGTTAGCTGCGAGGTTTAGTTTGTTTATGACGTGATACAGTGAAAGCCGCAAGGAAGCTGTATCGCTGATGATGCCTTGCCCTAATGCTGACTTGGCCATAATGGTGTTGTGGAGAGGCTTAGTTTGCCTCATTTCTGTGAATTATCTTGATAAATATAATCATAGTAACTAGGTACTCTCTCTCTCTCTCGTAAATCTCACTAATATTTTGTCTAAAATATTAATTCTGTTGTTATTTATATATTTTTTCCACTTCTTATGATTATATGGCAGTGAAAAATTTGTCACTTTTGAATTTGTATGGCTGGACATGATGATGATGACATTACTAAAAATCTTTGTTGCAGCGACACAAAAGCCTTTAGTTACTGGGAAAAATAATAATATAAAACGAACAAAAATTTTTAACGGAGATTAGTTTATGAAGAAGAGGATATAGTTAAGATGCAGATACTTACCTAGGTAACACACAGAAACGAGGCAACTTAGACCTCTATGCACATCATTATAGCCAAGTTAGCTTAATTAATTATTTATTTGTAATCTGAAACTTGAGGTATATTTAGTTTAATGGTTAATTATTATCAGGTAGATTAACAAAGTAAGGAATAATTCCTTAATGGCAATACATTGTAATTTTTAATGTAACGCATACGGCGACACTTAAATCTGGGATAGACCTTATTCAAGAAATTAAAACACTTACGAGGATTTAAGTCGTGTGATGCTTTTAAAATATGGTCCACAGCTTCTCAAAGAACAAACAACGAGACTACTCAAACTGCTAATTGTTACATATCAGAGTATCCAACTGGTTGGCTAATGCCATTTCGTCCTATATGTCCATACAATAATAAAAATAATATTTAAGCCTTATTAGTGCCGGTATTCAGATTCATTATCACTGCTGACTTATGCATTCTTAGATATGTTTATTGATATTATGGGATGGTGCACTGAAATAATTAGAAAATATACATTAAAATGGTGAATTTAATAGGCCTAATAATTTTGCGTTTATGGCTTACTGTGTAGATTGATTTATTATTTGAGCATTGGACATGAATTTTTGTACAGTAATTAATTTCGATGTCGAAACAAAAATTCACAATCACTATAGTTATATATTCTTTTTTTGCGGAGGTCTAATACATATGGAATTTTGTATTAGATGTTGCGTACCTAGTAAAAAGTTAGGTAAAAGAGGACCAGAGAGATAAACAAAAATCAGCATGAACGAAAAATATAATCTCATGTGCACGTGCGTTTCATGCTTACTGGTGACTCATCAGTAGTAGACGGTATTACGCCATATACCCACTACATATTTGGTTAAGGCATATGGGACATTTGAACGGTACAATTACCTATTCGAATGTGTATTCAAGCAGTAATGGAGTTAACTTCGTATATAGCCCTCGACAACGCGACTTCAGATCCACTTCACGTTCTATAATATATTTATACCGAGCCTTTAAAGAGTACCAGCACAATGGTTTTCAAAATATCGAACCTGTACCGGTTGTCAACACAATAGATTTTTGGATTGCCAAAATTTCAACGAAATTGATAGTCACTGCTTATGAATACCTGTTACTCCAGCAGATCAGTCAGTTTGGCCATGATCGATATCAGTTATCACATTTCGCATCAATAATGATATCATTAAATTAAATATATAATCATTATAGTTTCAAATCAAGTTGTTGCATTCGACCGCGATTGCATTGTGATATGACTTGCATATAAAGCAGCTAATTTTATACAAGCACTTTCACAAAATTTTATAGATAAGAATTTCGGCAAACGACAAAAAGGGTGATCCGTGTTATGTAATATACACATTGAAATTTCTTTTAGAGATTTTAAGTAGCTGGTTTGTTTTTTAAACACTTATTTATTGCAGTAATAATTTAACAACTGCCTATTAAAATTTACATGTACATGGTGAAAAAATCTGAAGCGTCATGTATTCATCGTACACATAAATATTATTTTGACGAAGTATATAACTGGCTAAATTTATTGCATTAATCTGTAGATGAGTACTAAAATAGCAATTTGGAATAAAATTTCTTTATTTACATTAATTCTTTTAAGGAGTTAATTCTACAACAGATACGAAAAGAAAAATCGCCGGAAGAAACAGCAAAATTAGTCGGGTTACGTATGCCGATTGTCCCAACTGAAAAGTAACTTCCGCTAGGAGAATTCTCGATCGATGCATTTGGCTATTGTGTTCAACTGAATATTGTTTGTTCCTTCGTAGATGGTACCTAAAAAATGAAACAAAACTAGATAATAAATTATTTCTATTAATCTAACATGATTTAACAAGTTTTCTTGTATAAAATTTTTGGAATATTTTAGATACTTGTGCTCTATTTTATAGCATAAAAGCCGACTAAAATAATGTTAATAACATAATTTCGAGGCATATATATTAAATAGTGGAGTCTGGCTGCATTTATGTGTACAGTTAAACAAAATATACAATTTCTTGTACACATGCATTTCGTGCTTATTTGTGACTCATGAGTAAGAGCCGGTACTATGCCAAATACTCACTAAATATTTGATGAAAATACGTGGGGCAGTTGAACACTGCATTCGCCTATGCATTTGAGCAGTAATGAAGTTAACTTCGTATGGTCTTGGGCAATGTTACCTTAAAACCGAATTACTACAATTAATATATACCACGAGTTGGCTCGCAAAAGACTATGCATGAGTTTAACTCTATTACCTTTTGGATGCATATTACACATTTCTTGATGAAAGATAAAATGGTTATAGGGCTTAAAAGCAGCTTCTACCTCTGAGTCAGCAGTATGCACGAATAATACGAAGACTAGTTAGATCAATATTTTAAATCAGTACAACATCCGCGATAATATAATAGGCATAAGAGGAAATCATTCTTTTCATTAGCAGAATGGTGCGTACAAGTTTCCAACCCCAAGAACCTGGATGTCTTTGCGGAACATAGAATCGTTAGAAAGAGATTTTGTAACTATCCAATTAAATAAGATTGCGGCTGCATAGCATAAAGTACATTCCGTAACCAGCTGGAAAACAAATGCTCCGGTGTTATAGACCTTAATGAAACAGATTTTGAAATATTCGAAACAATCCTGGTCTCCTGAAGGCAAGTTATGTGTATCGCGGCTGGTAGTTCACCAGCGCCAAATTTTTGGCTCATCTGTGGTAGATTGTTTTCGTTTCTCCGATATGCAGGACTCAATAGATAAAGCAGTCCTTTTATATTTGAAGCCGGCTGACTTCGTTTTTCACTGAATTATCACAGATTTTCACCTATTCAGTTCTCTAGTTTGTGAATGATACGGCGCGCCATAACTTAATGACGTATATTGTAAAGTGCCCAATAATGAGATTATTTGTCTACATTTCTGCGGTTGCATTTGTTGAACTGAATTTCCTCGGTAGCTTGGTGAGCAGAGTGCGTAACTGGTCTTCTTAGACAGTGTTCCAACCAACAAAACTTAGTTTCATTATCTAGATGCGTAGTTGATGGCACAGCAAAGATTAGCGTGTTATGAGCTTGATTAATTCCACATGACGCACATTTTTCAAAGTCGTGGCCGCTATATTAGGCCATCTTCTATGTCTCAGCGGCTAAAATGAAGTTTGATATTGTACTTCACTTTTTGACATTAGGCATTGTGCTATTTGGGTGGTCGATTCAAAGGTGACTTGCATAGTTCGTCAAAAGAAGCTGTAGCAAGATCTAAAGCCTGATATTCTCGGCTGGTGCATCCAGTGTCATCAGGGATCCAATCCGTTGACAATTGGAAAATGTAAGCCATTGATCGTCATTTTAGGCGTCCGATGTAAATTGGCATTAACCTTTTCCGAATCATACAACTTCTGATAGTATTAGATGGACCTTCCTGAGCACAGTCAAGAGCTCATTAGTTGGATTTAAACAATAATAGAGCGGCATCATGAATGTGTTCTAGAACGGTAAACCAACTGATAAGACCTTGCAATGCCTATAAAAAGATTCGAGATGTCGAAAAGTGTTTACAGATAGAGCAAGCGTTGAATATCAACAGCCAGACATAAAAATTATTTTTTTGTGCAGCATATTATACTCAGTATATTTTGAATAATAAAAGACCCACCGTGAAATAATACATTTCTGGATACTTAGCTGATTTAGTTATTTCAGAAATAATCTCAGCATACGACTAGCGCAGTCAAAACATTCGAAATTTGTTAAATAAAGAATTCGTTTAGCTTGTACGCTGCTTAAATGTAAATTATATACACAGGCTTCCCAGAAAGCGATACGAGTTTTTTGTAGATTCTCTACAATGGTAAGGAAGTAACAACGTCATATGACTTTCTTCTAGCTTTCTCTGGAATGCGCAAATTATTACATCATAAGAAAACAACTATAGGCAAACCAAACTCAGAAGAAAATTAACACCTAACCCATTATGTACATACAGTTGTCAATATAAACTAGGTACTGCAGAGTGTGGAACAGATGATTCATCTAACAATAATTGTTTGCGCGGGTGGTGGTAACAATTCTTGAAATCAAGTTTGTGAGCTTGAAGTAAACACCAATCCCATTGTATTTAACCAGTCGTCGAACAACATAACAAAACTACCGAGTGCGTTGCGGATGGCGGTAGTTTTGTTATGTTGTTCGACGACTGGTTAAATACAATGGGATTGGTGTTTACTTCAAGCTCGCAAACTTGATTTAAAGAAAAGATGATTCATCTAGTAGACGGATTTCGTTCTTTTTTGGAACTCATCACGTATTGTCCAGAATTTTCCGCGGGCAGGGCTCGAACCTGGGTACATCTGCTTCGGAATCTGTTGCTCTAACCACCCAGCCACTCTGCCACACACTAAAAAATTTTCAGATATATACTGCCTAATGTTTTTGGTTAGCCTTTCCATTAGGTGGAGCCTATATGGTATCCTTTTTAGACCTGTCATTATCGAACAGACACCTTGCCTGTTGTATTGAAATGCCCATTCATATAATTAAACCAACATTGGTTGTACGGGCGATAATAAAAATTATTTAAATTCAAATTGCGATCTTGATATAAAGGAAAGTCATTAAGTAGACCGATTTCGTCCTTATAGGAAACTCATCACGTAGTTTTCATAATTTGCCGTGGCAGGGTGACTCCGTGATTAGAGAACCAGATTCTGAAGCAAACGTGCCCAGGTTCGAGCCCTGTCCGCGACAAGTTCAGGACAGTACGTGATAAGTTCCCAATAAAGACAAAGCGGTCTACTGGATGAATTGCCTTTTCCACACTATACAATACATAGTTTATACTGGCAAATGTATGTACATAATGGGTCATGTTTTTATATCAAGATCGCAACCTTGATCAAAAGTAATTTTTAAAATTGCCCGCATAACCAATCTTCGTTTAATTATATCATAAGATAATACTTTTGCGACAAATTTGAGCAATGCAGTTCGTTATTACTATAAGGCTCTTGAGATGCACAGAATTTTATCAACTAAAAGAATGAAAAAAAGTATAATCCGGAGTTTAGAGCTAATGATCACTTATCTTCAATAGCAAAGTGTGCTCTTATTCATAAAAAATAATAATAAATAAATAATATTTTGTGTATAAATAAATTTACTCTAGATAAATAACTATTACTAAGCAGGAAAGTTGGCACGGTACGAACGCGACATTTGTTCATAGGCATAACGGCAAGACAACTAGATCCAGTTATAAATATTAAGTTATATTTGAATTAAATATGTATGCGGACATTGATTTGTGTCATTGTCAGTATAACACTCCCATGGTAAAGCTGACTTATCGTTTACGGAAATATATTATATATATATATATATATATATATATATATATATATATATATATATATATATTAATTAGGAAGAAAGAACACATTAATAACAAAGTGGATAAAGGCCATTTATTTAGTGAATACTAATCATCTCTTATACAATCATACATATTTATACATTTTTGGTTTTCAATTGATTATGCTAGTAGTAACAAATCAAAAGTTTCATCAAAATGATATTCTTATCGACTGGCCAAGAATAACAAAATTCAACAACAATCTACTAGTATCCAGTCAAGAACAAACAGGCCCTCGACTAGAATCAACAAACATACAATCGAATTGGCAACAAACTGAAGTGGAAATAACAGAGGCGCATACGGTGACAGAAGTTTCCAAACAATATGAGCGTTTAACACTGCAATCCACACTGGCGCTGTTACCATGTGGAAATGATAAATTTGCGCAACAAGGTGAAACGATCAACTACACTGGGAAAAATAGCACTCGTACATGTTACAGTGAACAATGCGCAAAAATGGTTAATTCTCAAGCCATCAAGACAATAATGTGAAGATCTCAGACATCACTTTGCAATACTGAGAGAATGACCTTTACATGCAAACACGCATACACAAAAACACAAACGCAAACACACCAACTAGCCAAAACAAGAAGTAGAAGTAAAAATGAGTCAGATTTGTTACCACTAGCATAATCAATTGAAAACCCAAAATGTATAAATATGTATGATTGTATAAGAGATGATTAGCATTCACGAAATAAATGGCCTTTATCCACTTTGTTATTAATGTGCTCTTTCTTCCTAATTATAAATATACTTTGTAACATTAAAAGGCATGGACATATATATATATATATATATATATATTCGCAAATGGTGGATTATACACGGAGCGTTATAAAAATCCTTGCAGATACTTATTAAAAAGCAATTTAATTTTGAATACAGACTATAATGTTCCAGTCAATTCTGAAGGTGATTGTTATCAACTTCTCTAATAATATGTACGAATTCTAGGGACCCTAAAAAGGCGCTATCCCGCTTTTAGTCCAGCCTTAATCTGCAATTGCCTATCTCTTCTCGTTAGTTAACTTTCTGTGGTTCCGAGGTAGAGCTTTGAGATATTTTTCAATTATAACTTAAGACTGTGTTTTGTCATAAGACTGATATTCGCCCTATGTGAGTTATAACAAAAATACTTGTATGAAGAGATGAAATTAGCCCTCTTGGAAATGCGAGAAAAACGTGATAATTTTCTGTATCCTTGACAGAAATAATGGTCAATAATAAAATGCAAGAGTGAAAGAGATAAATGTGGAAAAGATCTAATGACACTAAATCAATACCGTATCAGAATCTGCACTGTCATGCGCAAGGTAAATTCGCAGCTGAATTTATTGCCTCTTGAGTGAACCAGGTCAGCCTGATTTATTCAATCATTTAGCTTTAAACTCTTATTAACCAATATATACCATAGTCTGGAATATAAGAGCATATATAAGACAAGAGCACCATTACTGATTCAAGAATGTTTACATATTGATTTGTCATGAATTGTGCCATGCGTGCTTTATTATAACTATAGGTTAAATATTACTAATGGCAAAACAAGAAGACTATTGCAAACAGATATCATAATCGAAAATAATACTTTTTCATGTCGTTTAGTTAAATAATCAATTTGTTCGCATTTTATTTTTGTCAGAGCATTTGTCTAGGTAATAAAAAACCATTATATTTAGGTGCTGTTAGTTTAACATGCAAAATTTATAAAATGTAATTTAGTTAATTCTATATACGTAAGTCAGTGCAGTTCAGCTAGACGATGAACTAACTACCATGATTCGAACGTGTTAAATGATAGAATGAATATATACTGTTTATTAATTAGGCAAAAATAATAAATAAAATATTTGACGCAATTATTATATTAGATAAACAAAATAAATATTTAAACCATAATTTATTCGTAACATTTGCTCCAATTCATTAAATAAAGCGTTTTACTTGACTTCGACTTCACATTTATTAGTAAGGAGTGGATTGCAAAGATAGAGGTACCTGTAAGTAGTTCGGAAGAACTAAAAATCCAGAATAGGAGCCTTACTTGAAAGATGCATAATTCGAGACGTACTTGTCAAATAAAGCTAGAAGCTTCTTCATGTGTGACATGAATGACTAATCTAATGACGCTAGTCTTTGTACATTAGTCAACTCTATTTTCAAAATGCTATACCTCAATTCGTTTATGACCTCTTCTAAAATTTTTGTGTTTAAATATATTTCCATAAAAATGTATTAAATCCATGGGTATACCAAGAGAATAACGTTTTGAAATGCAAGTAAGTGAATTAAGACGCATAGAGTGACTGGAGAAACGAAACGAGATTTCATGTAACTGTACTTTAAATTTAATTTCAAGAAAATTTAAATATTCCAGTAACTATTAATATCAAAATCGATGCATTTAAACTAGGAATACTTTAGATGGGAACACTGGTAATCCTTTAGATAAATCAAAGGAAACAAAATGTAAGGTAAACGCAATCTGTATGAATAGTTCATGAAGCTCTGCGAAACTGACACTTAACTTGCAAGATTACTCCTACGTTTTAATGAACGATATAATACAATAAGTTGTATTTGGCGTTGTGTTGATTTTAAAAAAATTCTAGAGACTAACTTTTGTAAAAAGTTGCGCAAACGAACAGAGGCGTATCAATTAATTTAATAGACTTATTTGACATTGATGGTCTGTTCACAGATTCAACTTGAGTCGCTTGCTTTAAAAGAGATAATTAGTATGTTGAATTTAGGATGCACTAGAAACTTTCCAATAAGCAAAATTTTATCTTAAATAACATTGAAACCAAAAATTTAATACAAAAAGTTTTGCGTAAAACGAACTTTTTTAGAACTAAATTTTATTGGTGGGTACCTTAATTACCTGAATTTCATTCATTGAACAAAACGTTTCTATAATAAGCCATCAACAGAATTAACGATATTTGAACGCGTACATAATTCTAGCATGATTTTTATATATATATATCTTTTCACTTGTCGGGCTAGACGGTCCTTGTTGCCAAATAAAAAATTATTTTTATTGCGATTTTAACATACCTTATTAAACTATAATTAAAATCAGTACAAATAATTCGATAAAATTTTATAAAAATTAAAGGAATTAACTTCGTATTTAAATGGAATCTATTACTCAAAGGAATACCCCAATTACACATTTTATAAGTACAAATGATAAAGTATGTGAACATAAAACTACAATTTACTAACCGATTTTAACATCACGATAGTACTTCTCAACTGGATAATCTCTGATAAAACCAATTCCACCAAGCCACTCCACACATTTTGAGGTTACCTAAAAGTCAACAATATATACCGAAAATTGATAAGTAGTTTTTGAAAAACGCAACCTATATTGAGATTTTTCTTGTCTTGTGGAATAGAGTAAATGAACTTAAACTTTATGAGAAGTCGACTCAAAGACATTTTATTGGTATTGTGTTTTGTTTCAAAAAGAATATCTAAAGCTAAAACCATTTTTAATGTCTGTATGAAACGCAATTGAATCTCAATTGCGCGTAATTGTAAATATAAAAAAAAGTCATTGCATTAGATTAAGTTGAGACTACTTAAACATGTAAGTATATATTATATCCTATTAAACGGCGTTTGATTATAAAATGGATCACCAATAACCTCATTATAACGGATTAATTTATCAAAAACGTTTCAAATTATCTTAAGTGCGAATATACAAATTATTAATGTTGGTCTAGAAAAATTAGGAACACGCAACTAGTTTATAATAAATAATATTAACGAAATCTATTATCGCAACATAAACATCATCAAGGCTATGTGTGTAAAGGTGCATAACTTAATCAATATCAATAGCGATTTGGACAAAACAAAAATAGCTGATGTTTGGTATTTGTAAGAATGACGTTGAATTATACAAGGTTTCAAATTTTTTGCTTTGAAGTAGATCAATGAACGCGCTTTCATAAAATAAAAATTGCTATTGCTATTACTGACAAAAGACATACCATACTTAGGAGCAATTATTCCTTAAAAAGAAAAGCAACCATCACGAAGTAACGCCTTCAAAGGTAAGCGTTTGACTAGCTAGACACCAATAAAAGGATAAGAAAGCTCGAGATTATACTACAGAATACATATGTAATATCTCATGCTGCATTTTCCGTTGTTAGTCTGCGTAAATAAATGTATGAACAGAAATCACGCTATCCTGCACTGTGGGTTCACAAGGGGCCTATCCCAATAAGGCAGAATTAACTAAGCTTATCCACTTAACTATGTTTGCAGCTAGAATCATGGATTTACGCCACTTCAAGTTTATTTGTTAGTAAGAATACGGTTTGGCGAAATCAAGTGAGCGATATTACGAATAATAGAATACGGCCAGTAAATGACTTCTATTCCCTGCACATCCAGCCATTCATTAGTGTTGCCTCGTGTTTGGCGAGCATAATGTCAAATTAACTTTTTCAGACAATACCAAAAACAACACAATCGATGTTCAATAACTAGGTTCGATAGTGATAGAACATCAAGTTTTGGAACTAGTCAAGCCGTACATTTTGCTCTGAATAGGTGCCCGCAAACACTCATCTGGCTATTATTTAAACTAAATGGAGCGAACAAATCGACAGCTATAAAGAGTCATTTATTAAGAGTACGCACCACAACAAAGCACCGCGAGAAACTGGACCTTAAGGCCCTAAACCTCGAGGTTAGTGCAATAGACTGACTATTTCAAAGCGGTTTACCTAAATTTAGAAAGGCAGCTGCTGCCTGCTAATACATTCGGAAATCTCAGCGTAATTTACTTTGTCTCGTGTTACCAGAGATCATTGGTGAGAGAAAACCTTTGGTCTTTCATGAGACCGCAATTCTCTGCCATTTAATTATATGTAAAAGTGTCGATTTCAAACGTCCATTTCATTGCAAACTACGTATTTTGCTATATATGTCGGATTGAGGAGTTTTTGGAAGTGGTTAATGAGTTCTACTTCAGAAACTGATGGCGTCGGTACTCCATTGACGGATTGACTATATTTAATACGTCGGATCTGAGCGCACATTTAAAATATGCTTTTACTTTTCGACACTGCTTTTAATTTATTAACAGCAAAAATCCCGTGTTGCTCTTTATTCGCCTCGTGGATAGTAGTAAAAAATTGTAAGCCAGAGTGTGTTTCCTTAATTTCTGAGCAGATTTCGTGTTTTAGAGAGCTTTGGTGCTAGTAGAGATACTAGATAAATTCAAATTTTTCAACATAGGAAGAAAAGATGAGACTTGCTAACGATTTTTATAGGGGTCCAAATGTTATTTAGTACGTTAATTGTTGTAGCTACGGGTAGTCCAGTAGAAGAATAGGTGACTCTGAAGGTATGTATCTCAATTGTATCTGTTTCAGTGCACGATTATTTGGAAGACAGTAATCAGGGGAACCACATTAAGCATTATAATAAATTATTTCTGAAGGCGCAAATTAAATATCTGTTTTTTTCTAGTGATAATTTCAATGTATCTATTTTTTCGTACTTTGAGTAATCATGCAGGAGTTTATATCCTAGCTTTTAGTTGTTCTTAGACTTCTGCAATATCATCGTTTTTGATCTTCTACGAATTGTTAACAATCAATAGGTTAACTATGTACCTCGTCTAATCTCAGTATTTTAATATTACTGCATTAAACAATATTTGATCTTATCCATAGGTTTCGGTGTTGTATCAACGAATTTGGAATTATGAGCAAGATTACACAGCTACGCAAAAATACGAAAAAAAAGTCTCTGATAAACTCAATCAATTCTAAGACACACCAGATTAGCGTTCGTAGCCGTGATATCTTGAGTTTTAACTCTCGGGTGTTTCCATCTAAGAATGATTTGTCTATGATAAAGTACATTAAAATAAGGAATAACTTCGTAACTGCAACAATAAACCAATTATTTCTTCTATTAGGCATCAGATAAGCATTCCGAACATTTAGTTGTTTCTTTTATGAATTGTATTGAATCATGCGTAGAGAATGAATTAGTAATTTCCTAAATAAGAATTTCGTTAAAATCACTATTGCATACAGGATAGTTTAAAATATATTGAATGGCTTCAACAAAGTGGTTATCATCTTATAAGTACGCGTATGGTGGTCTATAAACCGCAATTAATTTCATCGTATTAATCTGAACTGACAAAATCAATAAAGGTTATATCTTCACTAGTATGTAGCAATAAATACGGACATCGCCACCACGCTTATTTAGCGATCTGCCTTTACGGTATATTGAATAACACTTCATGACAAATTAATCATCTGCCTTATCCTTATGAATCCATGCTTCTACAAAAATGATATCAAATTTATTGTTCATTATAAAATTATCCAGTAAGTAGTTTTTTAAACTTCCTATATTAGCATAAAACAAAGTACGTATCTAACCGGCTTATTTATATGTGCGGTATTCTCTTGTGATTCAGCCGGTTTGGTTATTATATTGATTTTTCGTTTCCCTGGATCGCAAACTGGCTCATCTTACTTTTTAGACAGTGTCCAGTAATAATTTTTCAGCAGTCTCCACGTTTTTTTACAGTTTACAAATGAGATTACTTTATATAAATCCATCAAAATTAGCGATTTTTGGCTAGTAGGATGTGGCTAGGTATGGAAAAAATTTCATGTGATTATTATTATAGGTTCCTGCAAATAAAGACTCGTATGTTTTTGTTTCAAATATCTTCTTAATCATCAGCGAAGTTAATTTGCTCTGATAATGGTCACGCGTCAGTACACGTGACTGACAGTAGTTTTGTTTTGTTGTTGTTGGATACAATTGCATTTGTGTTCATATCAACATAGCAAACTTTATTTAAAGAATAATTAGCACAACCCGTAGGAACACTGATTGTTTAAAACAAAAATATTGCCGTAAATTCTCGTGTAGTGTATTCGCTGTAAACGTATATGGCTTTATAGGAACTGTATAGCCTGGTATAATTAACCGGCATTTTTGTGATCATTAATCTAAGTTCCAACAACCAAAAATAAAACAAAACATGATTAGGAGTTCTGAAATATCGACAATGGTAAGGTTGGAGAAAATCATGCAAATACTGCCATCAATTAATGAAGAGATGGAAATCCGCTTTAATTGGAGTCGACCCACCGATCAGAATATTTTAGAAAATGGAACAAGAATTTCATCACACGCAGCTCGCCAAACATTTACAAAATCTAAAGCTGCAATCTATTTAAAACAGCGTATTGTGAACTCACTCTTGATCGCGTTATGATATGGTGATGAACTGAAAAACGGATCGAATCGATTTTCTTTCTGAATTTTCCTAGTTCGGTGGAATAAAGATACAGTAGGATATGCATGAGCGTATTGATGCGATCTGGAAAATGGCATCTGCCACAAATTTGTGAAAGCATGAAGTTGCGGCGCTTATAAACAAAAAGGTGATAACAGCACCCCTGCTAACTATCGTGGTGCATGTGCTGTGTCAGATTTTGCTATTCCGAATATCCCCAAGAAAAGCGAACTAGGCTAACAAAGGCAGCTTTTCGACAGGGAATGAAATGCTTTATCCAAATTCATGTACTTTAACGTAGTATCGATTTGTACCACCTGTATCATCGGCTTACCATAATTGATTTTCTAGACTTCTTGATGGCTAAGGTTTCTGAGTCTCGCAATATATTATGGCAAACTACACGTTCTGATAACGTCCTGGCCAAAATGATTCTATTAATTGCAGTCTCATATAATGATGCATCCGCCTGGATTCTCACCACTAAAACTCTCGTCCAACAAGGATGTTTCGTTACACTCTCATATCAATCAATTATGCTCTTTATGCAGTCTTTGGAGAGATCAACACAACATACCTTTGAAAGAAGCTCGGTGTTAATGACCGACTTGCTGAACTCAAATATGCTGACTTTGTTGTTCTGTAGGCAGAAATGAACAGAGGTCCTGCGCGCAATAAAATGTGATCAAGAAATGTTCCTCCAGGACGGATATTGTCTAAATTTGGTCAAGAGCTTGAGATTGTGCTGAACGGCGCATTCTAGTTTTCAACGAATTCGTCTGCCAAGGATTTCCGGTGACATCAGAAAGATGGGATTTTTCTGAGGTTTTCACATATATCACATTTGCCGCAGCCACTTTTTGTAAATACTGCAATGCGCCAGACCCATGGCCTTCAAATGGAGTATGAGGTTAGTTCTATATTATGCTACGAAAATAAGAAGATTCGGTCTATGGCTGCCGGCGCTGATACAACTTCCTAAGTGACGTGTTATGTCAGTTTGATACAAGTTATTGGCTGCTGAGCGTAAAGAAGAAACATTCAAGAAATCCAGTTACCAACCGAACTATTCAGTTTGGCTACCCTTAGATGTACTGCTAACATCGTATCTTAAACTATAATTTATTACGTGAATGATGATAAAAATAATTTAAGTCAGGATTAAGAGCTCAATACAAACACTAGTCTAAATTTATTCATATTTGTTAATATGTAAAAGATAGAATTGGAAATTTATCCAGTAGACCGATTATTAGAAACTCTTCAAGTGCTGTCCAGAATTACGCCGCGGACGGGGCTCGAACCGAAGCACATTTGTTTTGGAGTTTGATTCTATGCACTGCGCCATCCTGCCACATACTACACACAATTATCACCACATGTGCATTCAATGAATTTTTCAATATATAAATGGTCAAATCAATAGAAATTTCCCGGTTAGCGTGATTGATTCTATAATAACAGATTGGGGTTAGCTAGTTGGAACTTAAGGTATAAAGAAAATCCACAAGGTTCCAACTGAAGGAAAGGCTAACCAAAAACATAAGTTAGTATACAACTGAAGATTGTATGCATTCTGCGGCAGAGTAGCTCAGAGGATAGAATTAAACTCTGAAGGAAATGTGACCAGGTAGGAGCCCTGTCTACGGAAAATTCTGTGCAGTACTTGAGATGCTCTTCAGAAGGACGAAACCAGTCTACTGGATGAATTGTCTTTTCTACTTTATACAGAAAAATGTATATAGAGTGGGATTGGTGTTTGTATTAAGCTCGCAACTTTGATTTAGATAATCATCGTACTCCATTATTGAACGCCGATTTGTTTGGTTGTAACTCTGATCGAAATGGTGCTCGCGAAGAAACCGAAGCAACCTCAATGAATGAGTGTAACCGCAGAAGAGGTACACCAAGAATTTGGCAGCTGGGTAATATTATTTGCAATGCCACTAGATCCCACCACACCATACTCTCAATACCCAAGAGAACCTTAAAGTAACGAAAATCTGTGGGAGCACAGCTGTAAACATATTTCAGACGAAAAGCTTATTTAATTCTATCTTACTCGCATTAGATCTTCCGTAACATACCGTACAAGAGAACTAAATCTCCGTTTATGCATGCATGTGTGTTTGTATATACTTGACAAGATTTATTATCCATTTTGGACCGGCATGGTAGGCTCCTTTGTTAGCCATTAGGTAGTAAATTACCCAAAAGTATAACTTTAAAAAATGGCCAGTTAATTTGATTCATTTGGACATATTTCCATACATCGTGTATATCCGAAAAGTTTCTGCACATCAAAACATAATTACGATAAAAAATTAAATTTATTTGATAGCTGTATGTAACAAACTTACTTCTGCGGCAATATTTGAGGCGTAGTACTTGGCCATTGCTGCTTCTTTTTGTATTGGTAAACCAGCTTCTTTTTTCCTAGCCACGTTGTAGGTAAGCGTTCGGGCCGCTGTCAATTTTATTGCTATTTCAGATATCTGATGTTGCATAGCCTTATGTAAAGTTAAAAGAGAAAATATAGCACTTTAAATAACAAATTTTGTTTCGAGATACTTCTGTTAATAATAATACATACATACAGAGCAGTTTGAACAAGTTTCTTCTCTAAAAAGAAAACAATCTTATTGGCAAAGTAAACGCTTGTGCTTTTGCGATTTAAGCATTATTCCCGAGAACAAAACTATATTGTACCTAACATATTTACTCAAATGAAGGCCATTTTTGCAGTCAATTCAAATGAATATCACTTAATTGTTACATAAAAGTAACGTGAATTTGCTCTGTTTTGATATGCGAATTTACAATTATTTGAAGGTATTTTCTTATATACAATAAGAAAACAGAGCACGTCTTTCCAACGTATCCGCAAAAGAACACACACACACACACACACATATATATATATATATATATATATATATATATATATATATATATATATAATATAACATTGTTGAAAGAAAAGACTAAAAATCAACCATGGAAAGAGAAGAGTGAAATGTTTAATTGGTAAATTATTTATTCTCATAGTCCATAGAAATTTAGGATCTGGCGACCAGCGCGCACTACTTGGCCTGGTAATTGTGTCATGAACCTTGCTTTACTACGCACTAACACTTTGTACTTTGTAATAATTAAATAAAAATATCCGAAGACACGAATCGAAAGTTCTGGTTGACGAAGAATATTTTGGCCACTGATGCCATGGGAAATAGTGCTCGTCAGCCCTGGCTGACGACCTATCTAAGAAAAGGAAAACTGAATAGAATCCATCCCCATTAAGAATTTGCGACAAATTGTTTATTCACAGACTACAAATAATATTGAATAGTACGAACAATAGTAAATCTAAACTGTAACGGCAGTTACGCAAGATAAAGATAATTGTCTTAACTGCAAAATCGTACAGAAAGAATAAGCTGAATCAATCAAATACAGACAACTTAATTTACTACTCTGTCTCTTTTGCTAAACTTACCTTCTCTTCTCAATATTAAAATAATACTCATTTAGATTTTATAAATATAGTGAATGTTTATTAACTTATTGAACCAAATTTCGTATAATTCCTTTCAGTAAATATAGGTTAGGTTTTAATGTTGGCGCATGAAATGTGCGAATATTCAAAGACATTTTGAAACAAATCTTTAGTACGTCCGTCGAATAATTTCTAAATTGATTTGTTGTCTATCCGACTCTAGAATCAACGATTCTATAAGTATTACAGAATTGGGTGCCTCAACCCTATCTACCCGATTTTGGCTTCGAACCCCTGGTACCACGCAATTTTGTCAAGCCGGAAAATAGGGAATCGTTATCGCTATTAGTTCACGAGCTGAAGCTTGTTTGTCTGAATGATCTTTTTAAGCAGCCGTTTATGCGCGGTATGCTTAAAGATGTTAACTAAACTCAATGCAACAAAACTTATTCTACATCATATTCACGATGAATCTGTATATGCTCTCATTGAATGCAGTAAAGACGACAGCAAGATCATTTTCTGGCCCGACCTAAGTTCGCTACAAAGTAGAGTGAGAAGTTCAGATATAGTCCTGGGTTGAGGTAACATGAATGCTCAAATTCTTTGATAAAGCAACACAAAACTGCATCTACATGACTTATACACTTTAAGCTTAATGCGCTAAGATAATGGCGAACGACTACTCGATACTTGCGCAGAGCATAGATCATACTTGAGAAAATCAAGCTTAAGGCATTGTGCGCATGGTGTTTACAGGTCCCGGAAAGCTATGGATTCATATAGATCATGTAGCAATTGGCTATAGGTAACGTTGTATCCATGACTGACGTTCATTTTGGAAGACGTGTCTACAGGAACCGTGCGCTCATTCGTTTTGGATCTGCACTTACAATTGCGGGCAAGCTAGATAGGAATAAGCCTCAAATAAATGTATGCGAAATCCAAAAGCCGTTCTTCCAACAAAGTATGAAACATTTACAAAACCGAAATTTACTGATGTTGATAGTGAAAAGTCAAAAATACTGCGGGCGAATATAAAACCAGCCTTGCACAATGAAGGAACTTCTATGTGTGGCATTGTTAGCTCTCGTAATATAAGTCATTGATACTCTAAGGTCTGTGGAAATTCTCGAAACTAGGTGTCATATTCCTATCATCATCATCATGTTCAGCTACAAAAAAGTCAAGTAACTAATGTTTCACTGCCATATAACCATAAGGAGTGAAACTAATTATATAAGTGAATTTAAAAAAAATATTAGTGAGATTTACGAGAGAGAGAGGGGGGGGGGTAGAGAGAGAAGGAATACCTTGCTACTATGAGTAAATTTATCAGAATAACTCACAGAAATGAGGCAAACTAAACCTCTCCACAACACCAGTATGGCCAAGTTAGCATTCGGGAAAGGCGACATCAGCAACACAGCTTCCTTGCGGATTTCACTGTATCCCGTCATAAACAAACCGAACCTCGCAGCTAACTTTGCCCTACTAAGAAAAGAAAGTTACGAAGATGATTCTACTATACATCTGCAACAAGATCGCCACTGAGCTCGATTCGCTGCCATATCGCTAAGGGTTTCTAACCAAGAACTGTGATGTGCACGAGGACCCCATCCCGGCAGACGAGTGGATCCTATACTACCCAATTTGGATGTAAGTGACTTTAATTGTTTCTGCCATGTCAAAATCTGCCCACCTTGTTTCTTACACCAATTTGGTGCTGGATGAGAGAACAGAGCTCTATTATACGCCAAAGTACTCACAGTACGAAAGTTGACCTTGAATACGTTTTTACTAGAAAGCGTTCGCATCGAGCAAAAGCCAATGTTTGAATCAGCCTATTGACGCAACATGTTCCAATAATTTAAAATTTAGTGAAACAATTTATAGTCGTATCAATAACCTGATAATCGATCAAATGTGCCAATATTATCAGTTTTATTTGTAACATGAACCATTTATCATCCCAGAAAGTATGCCCATATCTATTATGATAAACAAATAATATATAAGAACCATCACTGTATGGATGGTACGTTGTGAAATAATCAAATGAGCGATATCATACGTAACTGTATACATCAACGGTGATTCCTGACACCTACGAGAATTGTTTTATAAGCCTAGTGAGTAGAAAGTTAAATGGACAAAAAACACCGTGCCTTAATAAAGAAATCAATGTGTCCGATATGACACGCCGAAGAACGACCGGTCAAAACTAGGCACTTAGTATATGTAGATAAACTAATACGTTTTTGTGGACGTAGTATACTGGAACAAGCACGGCGGCTGAATAGAATAACTAAGGAGAACTTTCCCAGTGTTAAAGTTAATATGACATTTAGTACACAGAGAATCATGAGGTTGGATGCCAAAGATCAAATGCCAATTCTCTCCAAATCATTCAGTCTACAAATTCTCATGTATGTGCGGTAGCACATATATCGGACGTACGAAGAAGCAATTGATAAACAGAATCCAGCAAAATTTGCCACAGAAATTGATTAACAAAGGCTTGGCACCGTCAGGAAAATCAGCTATTTCCGACCATATATTGGCAACGGGGCACCCAGTCAATTCGACCAATTTCTCAATTCTACATAAAGCAAAATCAGAAAAATTATAATTTATTTATGAAGCCCTTTATAAAAAACAACAAGCACCTGACCTAAATATTCAAAAGTTTCATCAACATGATATTCTAATCGACTGGCCAAGAATAACAAAATTCAACAACAATTTACAAGTACCCAGGCAAGATCGAACAGGCCCTCGATTAGAATCACAAACATTCCATCGGATTGGCAATAAACTGAAAAGGAAATAACAGAGGCGCATACGGTTTCAGAAGTTTCCAAACAATATTAGCGTTCAACAAAGCAATCCACACTTGCGCTGTCACCATGTGCAGAACACAAATTTGCGCAACAAGGTGAAACGATAAACTACACTGGGAAAAATAGCACTCGCACATGTAACAGCGAACAATGCGCACAAATGGTTAATTCTCAAGCCATCAAAACAATAATGACCAGATCTCAGACATCACTTTGCAATACAGCGAGAATGACCTTTACATGCAAACAGGCACA
Source organism: Eudiplozoon nipponicum (assembly GCA_029291075.1). Classification (NCBI taxonomy): domain Eukaryota; kingdom Metazoa; phylum Platyhelminthes; class Monogenea; order Mazocraeidea; family Diplozoidae; genus Eudiplozoon; species Eudiplozoon nipponicum. Next base: position 48,056 of record JAQBSW010003077.1, read on the forward strand.
CACACAAACGCATACACACTTACCAATCAGCCAAAACAAGAAATAGAAGTAAAAGCATAATCAATTGAAAACTCAGAATGTATATAAATGAATGATTGTAGAGCGATGTTTAGTATTCACGAAATAAATGGCTTTTATCCTCTTTGTCATTAATGTTTTCTTTTCTTAATTAGAAATATACTTTTTAATATATATATATATATATATATATATATATATATATATATATATATAACAAAGAATGGTCTCAGTAACTAAACTCTATATATATAGTAGAGTACATGAAAACACAACAAATATATATATATATATATATATATATATATATATATATATATATATATATATGATTGTTGTGTGTGTTTTCATGTACTCTACACATTTGCTTAAATCTGTTGTTGCGAGCATTGTACTGTGTGTGTGGAGGTCAAATCAGCATCCAGCCACAACGAAGACGAACTCAATACGTACTTGGAAATTGGGATCAATAGGATCTTTGCGAAACTGATAGTGCAAAGCGACAACCCACGATCGCAAATCGTGGTATACAACACTGTGACGTCGGCACTTCACAAACTTTCAAAAATATTATTCTAGACATTTAAAGCAACTATGGATAATCGTTTTATCGACAATATAATTGTTTGATACAGTATAATTTTACTAAATATAAATTCACCTAAACTTTTATACCATTCTCCACTTATTTTCGTTAAATCCCAACAACAATATCTTACATGTCACATGTTTCGTGAAAAACTTGTGACTTCGTTGATAATTAAATACAAATTTACTATAACTTCCATTATTGAAAATTCCATAGCTTTTAACTGAAGTAGATCCTAACGCTTCTCTTTAATATTTGAACATAAAATACGTTTTGCATAAATTGCCAAGGGAAGGACTAAATGGATATGCCGAGATCCGGCAGCTTGAGAATCACGGGGCTACTTGTATGCCATTAAAAGACTTGTGCTAAAGGACTTTCTAGTTTAAACCAGTCTTTCAACAGAGAAGCCTTATTCCTGGCTATTTCAAAAATATACATTAATTCATATGTAAAGATCTTTAGCTATTTTTCATAAATGAATGTAATGAGAACAGCAAGAATAAACATGTTTCTAGAATTGTTTTTGATCTCAATTTCACACTTTAAATTATTTCCTAATGTAAAATGTCATAGCATTTTACGTAAAAAATTTAAAATCCAAATTACTAGAAAACTATTTTCTTGCAAGGCAGTAAGACTTATAATTGAAACGCAAACTCGTTAATCAGGAATAACTTTGAGATGCGAATAAATAAATTTAAAATGTGAAATAATATTTGTGCTTTTAAGTTTGATATTTATACAGATGAATATACTTACGGACTATAGATCGTACATATCTAGAAATGTTTACGCTCTTTGCGAACATGGTTGCGTAATTATCGGTTAATCAACCTTGCCACAAATTACGGCCTAATGAAAGTGTTAGTAGTGGTAAAGATGTGGAAGCATTTGGCTAAAATAATCATGTTTACGTGTAGAATTTAATAGTAGCAACCGCATAACATTAGGTAAACAATATTTACAAAGCCTTTAATAAACGTCAACATTGGTTAAATTGGACTAAAAACAATAAAATATAATAATAATAATAATAATAATAATAATAATAATAATAATGCACATACAAATTAATCTAGTAATGCCGATTCTACACATTACATTTTAATTGATTTATTTTCGTAAATGAATTGTCTTTAAAATCTTCGTTTAGAACGACTAAGAGATCCAGTAAAATTAGATGTATGCACGTCTGCATATAGGCACTTCTATTAATAGAAAACGATTGAAACAGTTCATTGATAAAGGGTGTAAATTATAGAAAACCATCAAATTAGACATAAGAGCAATTCTATTCTATTTCTGGCAACAGTTAACATGTAATTGTTTTAGACAAATTTCAATTTCGTATATTGAAAGCTAATGAAAACAATACGTTGAATGTTAGCACCAAGAATGCAATATCTATACAACCAACTATCTCTTAATTTGTCAGAATTTACAGTGCATGTGAGGAAATATAAGCTAAACAATAGAAATTCATAACAAATAATACCACTTTAAGCTAAAAGTAATCGCACGCGATTTTCTAGGCCAAATAAAATTATAAAATACGTGAGATAATGTACCATAGGCCCACTAATATTCCTACGCTATCAAACAGTTACTTTTAAATGTTAAGCTACTAGTTATTTTGGTGCTTTCATAAGCATACATAGTTCGAAAGTAGAGATCATTTAACTGATAATTGCCGGACTCTAGCCAGAAGCACTGGAAAATTGCACAAAACTGATACAATCATTCTTTTCATGAAAACAAAAAAAATATGATGGTATGAGCCGTTTTGGCGTCGTACGTCCTAGTTAAGCAACAATTCGTTGCACAATGTATAAATGAGGTAAACAGAACAAGATGTGCAACTGACGGTAGTTTAGCTAGTTTTTGCGAGAAGATGAAAACACTTGGAATTAGTGTTTCTCTGAAGTACGCACACTTGATTAAAAAAATTGTTTTCACCACTCGCGAAATCAATGGGGTTTCAATTGTATAACTAACATGTCGCGAAAAATAACGTTCGTGACTGCAAAGAAAGTGTGCGGCCAATATTTCCATTCCAGTACAATGGATGCGAGACTATTAGGTATGGGAGCCACAGATCTGATATTGGTAAACTTATGTATGAATAATGTTTAATCCTTCATAGTCAGTTTGCCATCGTTCTCCGATGACGACAAGGAATGGTAGAAATGCATTAGTACAAGCGAATGACGGTAGTTTTGTCATACTGAGCGACTGCATGAATAAAATTGTATTGACGTTTATTTCAGGTGCGCAACCTTGACTCAGAGACATTTATCAGAGTCTTACTAATATGTATTAGGTTCAGGAACGTTAGAACGATAATAACAGAGGACGCTAGTACACAGTTGTGGAAGTACAGATATATGCAACCATATGACAACAGAAGGTAACACATAAACCAAGGTGCAGTGGAATATTAGCGAATAAAATGATACTACGCTTGGATGCTTCTTACTCAAGAACACTTATCAGAAATTTCGAGTAGTAATATACAATTATATAATAAAGCAACCTATTTTCCTTTTGAATGCGTTTTAATAACATTTCCAGTACCATTCCAATGTGAGAAGATAAAATAAATTCCATCAGATACAAGATACATCTCTTTATCATCTTACCGTTATTTATCTAAAAATAAACACAGACTTTTATATATATATATATATATATATATATATATATATATATATATTAAAAAAGGACGTGTGAAATAGGAGAACGTCCAATAATAAATCTGTATCACCTCCAGTTCAGACTAAATGCGCAAACGATTTTCATCCTTGTATAAATCAGGCTGCAATTTTAAAATCCATAACGCTTCATAAATTACTAACACATTTATTTTAATGCATCTAATAATTACCTTAAAGTCTAAATTTTGATAACATACTGCGAGGTCTCAATGAGGTGTTTCGCAAGTATGTATTAGGTATTGCGAACCTAGTAACAAGTTAGTTCAGTTGTGACCAGAAGGATAGACCAAAGACAGCATAAACGGAAAGTATAATCTCATGTATTTTTTGAAATTTGACTACGGAGTGCCAGCTTCATATGTTCTAATGCCGCATTTTGCGTACGCGGGTAGTAGCTTTGCACGGACAGTTTCACAAAGATCCGATTGATCACAATTTCTACTTTCGTTTTGTCTTCGATCGAGCTGAGTTTGTTTTCGTCCCAATAAAAATGCGGTTCTATCATATCTTTGTTAACTGGCTACGTTTCGGAACTGAAATCCCCGTTCCATCTTCAGGCTCAATTGCCACATATATACACAGCACAATATTCCCAATAGCAGATTAAAGCAAATGTGGTAACTTCGTTCGGAAACCGTTCTATGTATATTTTATTTTTTTTTGACTCACCACTGGTTTTAAACATAGAATTTGTCTCAGTAACTAAACTCAATATATGCATATGTCTAGCGCACATGAATGCCCTCACCCAACAACTATATATATATATATATATATATATATATATATATATATATATATATATATATATAAATACAACTATTTGTAATTAGCAGATCAATCCTTACCTCAGTATAATTTCAGCTATCTCAAATTCCCGGTATACATAATCTCATCTCGGGTGCAGAATGTTGTAGGGGAGAGAGAAAGTATCGAACCCTTTTTTTGATATAACTGTACTGCTACTATGCCACGGTAATCAAAGTTCAAAACTGATAAAACAAAATTATTGACTGTCAAATACTGTATTTTATTTAAAGCCGGGAACGTAGTAACAAATTAGTTCAAATATGGTGCAGCAAGTTACCTAGATGGAAAGAGAGTGAATGACATAGCGAGGCTTTGGTCAAAAATTAAAGAGAATATAGACAAACTAATGGTTTTCAAAACTAATCGTAAGCACAATGCGAAGTTAATCAACTCCTAGAAATACTTGCATAAGAATGTATGCGCATTTGACTAAAATAATTAATTTTACCTATATACTATATATCTAAATATAATATCGTAACACCTTTATATATATGTATATACGTATATGTACATATATATATATATATATATATATATATATATATATATATATATATATATATATAGAAGGACAATTGGCAGCTGTTAACCATGAATATTTTCTATTATTATTATTTATTACTTTAGTCACACCTTATATCAATATATAAAATACATATCAATATGTATAAAACACATTAATATAAATATAAGCAACAGTGTGTGTCCAATATCCCTAATCCTATATATATATATATATATATATATATATATATATATATATATTGATATGTATTTTATGTATTGATATAAGGTGTGACTAAAGTAATAAATAATAATAATAGAAAATATTCATAGTTAAAACAGCTGCCAATTGCCATCTATATATATATATATATATATATATATATATATATATATATATATATATATATATATATATATTACGATATTATATTGAGATATATAGGTATATAGGTATAATGAATTATTTTAGTCATATGAGCATATATTCTTATATAATTATTTCTAGGAGTTGATTAACTTCGCATTGTGCTTACGATTAGTTTTGAAAACCATTAGTTTGTTCATACTCTCTACCTTTCTCTCTTTAATTTTTTACCTAAGCGTCGCTATGTCATTCACTCTCTTTCCATCTAGGTAACTTGCTGCACCATATTTGAACTATTTTGTTACTACGTTCCCGGCTTTAAATAAAATACAGTATTTGACAGTCAATAATTTTGTTTTATCAGTTTTGAACTTTGATTACCGTGACATAGTAGCAGTACAGTTATAACAAAAAGAAGGTTCGATACTTTCTCTCTCCCCTACAACATTCTGCACACGAGATGAGATTATGTATACCGGGAATTTGAGATAGCTGGAATTATACTGAGGTAAGGATTGATCTGCTAATTACAAATAGTTGTATATATATATATATATATATATATATATATATATATATATATATATATATATATATATATATATATAGTTGTTGGGTGAGGGCATTCATGTGAGCTAGACATATACATATATTGAGTTCAGTTACTGAGACAACTTCTATGTTTAAAACCAGTGGGGAGTCAAAAAAGAAATACATAGAACGGTTTCGGAATGTGGTTACCACATTTGCTTAAATCTGCTATTGGGAGTATTGTGCTGTGTATATATGTGGCAATTGAGCCTGAAGATGGAACGGGGATTTCAGATCCGAAACGTAGCCAATAAACATGATGGAACCGCATTTCCATTGGGACGAATACAAACTCAGCCCGATCGAAGACAAAACGAAATTGGAAATTTTGATCTTTGTGAAACTGTCCATGCAAAGCTACTACCCGCGTACGCAAAATGCGGCATTGGAAAAGTATAAACTCAAGCACATTCGCTTCGTGCTTACTGGCGACTCATCAGCAGGAGACGCTATTACGCCCTTGAACCACTATATATTTGGGTGAAGAATGTGGGATAATAGGACGGCACAATCTCCAAGACGAATGTGTGAACCTGCAATAGTGAGGCTAACATCACATAAAGTCTTCGACAATGCGACTTGTACGCTAACTCACACTATATAATATATATACAGAGTCTGTAAAGGATACTAACACTATGGGTTTTGTGTCAGTAACCGATACCAAAATTATAGTACCAAAAAGGTACGTTGTACTAACATGATGGATATCAATGTAGGCTATAATTCAGCGAAATTGAGAATTAGAACTATTTCTGAACACCTGTTACTCCAGTAAATACATACACTCTGGCCTTGACCGATATCAGCTATCAAATTTCAATTCAATATATATCACATCAACGCCGGAGTGTATGGATTTACTGGAGTATCAAATATTCAGAAATAGTTGTATTTCTCAATTTCGCTGAACTATAGCATACATTGATATCCATCATGTTAGTACCATGTACCTTATCGGTACTATAATGTTGGTATCGGTTACTGACACAGTAGCCATAGTGCTAGTATCCTTTACAGACTCTTTATATGTATTATATAGAGTGAGTTAGCGTAGAAGTCGCATTTTGGAGATTTTATATGATGTTAGCTTCATTACTATAGGTTTACACATTCGTCTAGGAGATTGTACCGTCCTATAATCCAACATGCCTCACCAAAATATACAGTGGTTAAAAGGCGTAATACTGGCTCCAACTGATGAGTTGCCAGTAAGCACGAAACGAATGTGCATGAGATTATACTTTCCGTTCATGCTGCCTTTGGTTTATCCTTCCGGTCACAACTGAATTAATTTGTTACTAGGTTCGCAACACCTAATACATACTTGCATATATATTAGTTCTTCGCAAAAACAGTATTTAACGTGTTTCGCGATTTCAAAAACATACATTCATCATATGATTTGACTGCAATGTACTTTTACTCTGGTTCTTAAGTCTGATAGATCAGTCTATGTAAGTTGATCGACAGCTTATGCATGCACCTTGTTATATAGTATTTGTGGTCTAAAAAAAGGATGTTTCCATTTAATCGCTGGCAAGAGTTAGTACAATACTTTATATAACACGCGAAGGGTATTTCCTTGAAATGTACGTGTTAAAGGTATTTTCTAATTTCTTAATCGTTGTGCGGGAAATAGTCTTTCTTAAATGTACACGGGTTCCCTTTCCAGTCATACGCACAACTTTTCGAAATTTCTCTGATAACAAATAATAGTCAATTTTCTTGGATAGCCATTACATATAAGAACATATTTATTTGGTAATATATCAATCTTTTTAATCTGTGCTAAACGATCTATCATTTCTTAAAAAAGGCACCAACTGTTGATAAATTTATTGAAACGGAATAAAATTGTTATAATGCAAACACTGTGCAGACACAATTGGTTTGTGTTAAATTGTTTAATTTAACTGTGCATTGAACCGATTCTTTAGTAGCACATACACGAATGGTAGATAATCAAACTATGCATAAATCTTTCGTGAATAAAAAATGATTATACGTAGAGTATGACCTGGGATGTTAATGTATTGGTCTACTGCCTAAACTATATTGTCAACAGTTTCTTAAATGGAATAACTGTTCACAATTTATTTATTTATTTATTTTTTTTAAATACTGTTTGTTGCGGAGAACTAATATATATAATATATATATATATATATTATATATATATCCCGTAGCCATAGAAATTCCGGCCTGACGACCGGCGGGCTCAAGCTAGTCAACCCGGTATTGGTAGCATGAACCTTGCCGGGCCATAAAGGGACAGCCATCATCCCGTTTCATGTGAAGCCTCGAGTTTGGTCTAACTGCACTGTAACTTTTTGTTAAATGTGTAGTCAACATATAACCATGACAATTACAACTTACAATAATTACATACTGCATCGGCCGTCGCGCAGTATAAAAAGGGTCGCCTTATCTGCTGAGCCGTGCAGGGTGGATAAGCGAAAACAGGCTACTGCAGGCAACTCTATCTCCGATTCTGCATCCTTTCCTTCCCCCTTCACTCTTCTCAATCTAACAATAACACTCTCTTTTAGATACTATAAATATGGTTGGTTTAGATCATAACACTGAGCCCAATACCAGGTTGCCAAATATCGAAAATGGTTCTAGTAGACGATCATTCATTAAACCTAGGTTAGGTTTTTCAACGTACGGCGCATTTAATGTGCGAACATTAAAAGCAACTTCGACAACAAGAATCTCTTGCTCGTACGTTGGATAAATTAGAAATCGACATATGTTACGTATCGGAAACCAGAATACAGGATCCTACGTGTATTACAGAACTAGTTGCACCATCCTTATCTACGCGTTATTGGCTTCGAACATCTGGTTCCACAAAGTCCTCTCAAGCCGGTAAACGGGGCATTGGTATTGCCCTTAGCGCGCGAGCTGAAGCTTGCTTAATTGAATGGATCCCTTTAAATAGTCGATTGAGTGCGGCACGTTTAAATAAATCTACTAAAATCAAAGCCAAAAAAACCGTTATCATCGTTGCCTCTTCGTTTTATCTGCATATGCTCCTACCGATTGCAGCACAGAAGAAAGCAAGGACGCTTTTTACTCCGAATTAAGCTTCTTACTAAGTAAAGCACGAAGTTCGGATATAGTCCTGGTTATGGGTGACATGAATGCTCAAGTTAGGCGCTTAAGTAACACAGAATTTCATTTAGGTGGAAGATACACTCTAAGCTCGACTCGCAATGATAATGGTGAACGACTTTTGGATAGCTGCGCTGAACATAGACTATATTTAAGTAATACAACTTTCAGACGTAGTGTTAGACGTTGTGCTACATGGCGTCTTCCAGCACCCGGACAACGGTGGACTCAAATAGATCATGTAGCAATTAGTTATAGATGGCTTGGATGCATCCAAGATTATCGTTCTTTTTGGAACACTTATGTCGACTCGGACCATGCACTTATCCGTTGTAGATTTGCTCTAAAATGTTCCGGGAAAATAATTAAGAATAAACCCCAAATTGATATAGGCAAACTCGAAAAACCGTCCTTCCAAAAAACTATGAAAATATTCTAAAGACTATTCTAACTGGTCTGAATAGCGAAAATCCGAATATACTGTGGTCCAAGATAAGTTCCACTATGCACAATGCAAGTACTACTGTAAGTGGCATAGCAGGCCCCCGTAGAAATAATCACTGGCTCTCTGTAAAATCTATGGAGATACTCGAAATAAGGCGCCAAATTCCACCTGGCTCGACTCATAATAATACTCGTCGCAATATAAGACGCCAACTTAAGCGCAGTCTAAAAGGCGATCTCGAAAACTTTTGTAACAGAAAGGCTGAAGAAATGGAAGTAGCTTTCGCGTCAGGTAATAGTCGCTGTTTGTTCCAACTTATCCGCGCAACAGGTTCGAGAAAGTTAAAAGTTAGCGAAACTGTAAATGATAGTAACAACAGGTGGGCTGAACACTTTAGAGATCAATTTTCTAGGCCACCCGCGTCAGTTCCGATTCCCGAAAGCATGTCTGCATCAACAGTGTGGAATGTTAGTCCCGAAGAACCATCCGAGTTAGAATTACGCGATGCAATTCTATTTCTTAAGCGCCGCAAAGCCACAGGCCCCGATGATTTACTTCCGGGATTGTTTAAGGATGGTGGCGATATAATTTCAAGAGCGTTTGACTCCGGTCATATCTAGGTTATTTGCTTCGATTATCCTACGTCGTCTTAGCGCTTCACGTGAATCACATACAAGAGAAGAACAGGCCGGATTCCGCACAGGACGAGGTTGTATATATAATATTTTTACTTTAAGTCAAGTTCTCGAACAGAGACATTTATATCACCGTCCCACAATAGTCGTCTTTCTAGACATCAAGGGTGCATTTAATTCGGTGGATCGCAATGTTTTATTCCATATTTTTGTCGAAAATCGGTGTACCCACAAAATTTGTTAATATTATACGAGCTCTCTATACAAATACTTCTGGTCGCGTTAATGTCTACAACGAATTACCGCATAACTGTACAACCAGCAGTGTGATCGTCAAGGTTGTCCACTTTCCCCATTTTTGTTTAATTTTGTAATAGATGATATTATGAACAACACTCTCCCACACATTCAGGACGCTGGAGTTGAAGTTCTCCAGGGAGATAAACTAGTCAATCTTGACTATGCGGACGATATCGTACTATTATTCGACAATCAGCATGCTGCCCAGACCACCTTTAATAAATTAGCAAACGTTGTTCCGTCTTTTGGTATGAAATTCGCAACCTCTAAATGTAAGATACTGTTACAGGATCACCCACCACTCACTCCAACGTTGCGACTGCAGAATGAAGATCTTGATATAGTCGACAGGTTTACATATCTTGGGAGCTCTATCAATAACGTAGGCAATATGTCCGACGAGGTGAGAATACGGATCGCGAAAGCTAGAGTAGCTTTCTCGAACCTTCGTCATTTATGGAGAAACTCCAATATTTCACTTTGCCTTAAAGGTCGTGTTTACAATGCATCTGTACGGGCAGTCTGACTATACGCTAGTGAAACTTCGCCTCTTAGAGTTGATCTGAGACTCTTACAGGCATTCGTTCATCGTTGTTTGAGAAGTATAGCACATGTTGGTTACCAACAACGAATAACTAACGTTGACATCCGTAGACGTATTTTTGGATCTGACAATAAGTGCTCGTCGTTAGAAAAAACAAATAAGGCTCCATCAACTTCGTTGGCTCGGTCACGTTTTGCGTATGCCCTCATTTCGATTGCCCAATAGAGCTCTTTTCTCTCATTCAGCACCAAATTGGCGTAAGAAACAAGGTGGACAGTTATTGACATGGCAGAAACAATTAAAGTCACTTACATCCAAATTACGTAGTATAGGACCCACTCGTCTGCCGGGATGGGATCCTCGTGCGCATCACAGTTCTTGGTTAGAAACCCTTTGCGATATGGCATCGAATCGAGCTCAGTGGCGATCTTGTTGCAGATGTCTAGTAGAATCATCTTCATAAAGTTAGCTGCGAGGTTTTGTTTGTTTATGACGTGATATAGTGAAATCCGCAAGAAAGCTGTATTGCTGACGTCGCCTTGCCCGAATGCTAACTTGGCCATAATGGTGTTGTGGAGAGGTTTAGTTTGCCTCATTTCTTTGAGTTATCCTGATAAATTTAATCATAGTAGCAAGGTATTCCTACTCTCTCTACCCGAACCTAATAACAAATTAGTTCAGTTGTGACCAGAAGGATAAACCAAAGACAGCATGAACGGAAAGTATAATCTCTTGCACATTCGTTTCGTGTTTACTGGCGACTTATCAGTAGGAGCCGGTATTACGCCCTTTAACCACTATATGTTTTGGTGAGGAATGTAGGATAATAGGACGGAACAATCTCCTAGACGAACGTGTAAACCTATAGTAGTGAAGCTAACATCATATAAATTCTCGAAAATGCGACTTCAACGCTAACTCACTATATAATATTTATACCGAGTCTGTAAAGGATACTAACACTATGGTTATAGTGTCAGTAACCAATACCAACATTATAGTACCGAAAAAGTACATGGTACTAACACTATGGTTGCAAAATCGGTACATGGTACCAACATGATGGATATCAATGTATGCTATAGTTTACCTAAATTGAGAATTACAACTATTTCTGAACACCTGTTACTCCAGTAAATCCATACACTCTGGCCTTGATCGATATCAGTTGGTGCATGCGTTTATAATTTCCATTCGTGCTGTCTTTGGTTTATATTATATATAATTATATTAGCTCTCCGCAACAAACAGTATTTAACTGTTATATATTGAATTCAATGATGTCATGCTTACCGCGAAATGTGATATATATATATATATATATATATATATATATATATATATATATATATGTATATGCCAGTTAAACATTTTAATGAAAAATGGTAACAACACAATCGGAAAAGCAGTACAACTAGCGCAAATCATAAAATGAACAAGATGTAACCAAAGTAATTAATACAGAGTTAGAACCAGAAACGCCATTTGTACCATATCTTTGTATAGTACACATCTTTGCACCACAACGCCATAATCAAACAAGATAAAAATTACACCAATAATTCAAACAGATGAAGAATTTTAACAATTAAGTATAGCCAACCATTGTAGTATACGAAAAGAAAATATATATCGAAGACATCATCACAATTAACAATCAATTCAATTATTATTCCGCTCACAATCCAAAAGAGCCATGCCGCGAATCCGTGACCCGAAAAAGAATCGATAAACTTATTAGAACAAGGCCAATTGGGATTCTCGCGAGGGATGCTTGTCGTGTCGTGTTGACTCTGGATAAATTCTACTGACCGTGGTCGGCCTAATGTCGGTGACAATTGTTTCAAGTGTTTAGCCTATCAATTTACGATGGTAGGTAACGCGCCTACCAGGGTTATAACGGGAAATAAATTCTAATCTTATTTTTCAAAATCCATATATATGTGCAAGATATAAAACATTATGAACAATCAATCATTCATTTTTATGCGTTAAGCATCGCGTTCAGAGAAACAGTTTAGTCTATTTAAAACAAGGAGGGTATAACGGTTAACATGAATAGAATATAGTCCCAATTCCGCATGAGTTTCCTGCGTACAGGTTAGACATCAGTAGAATGGGGCGCTACACTCGAAGTCCTTATTATATTTGGTTAAGTAACGCAGAAAAAGTAAAAGGTGCAGTCGATTTGATGCATTAGTGTTAACATAACATAAGAGTCAACTTCAACAAGTGGATTTTCACACCAAAAGTATTAAATAAAAATATGAGGAAAACTTATGCAAATGGGTCAGGTGTTTATATCAAGACCGCAACCTTGATTATAATAATTGTTATCACCACCCGCGCAACCAATGTTCGTTTAATTATGCAAATCTCCATTGTAGTGAAATTTTTGTGATTTCTTAAACGTATAAAGCTGCGATATTATTCCACGTTTACTCTTTCGGCCTAGTTATGACAGATTATGAGATATACCAGATATGCTTGATAAGTTTATATTGCTTACTTATGCATTATATATATAACGATATTTGTTAAATTTACCATTTTAAAAAGTATGAGAATAAAGAACCGTAAGCCATGGAATATCATTTATTAATAAATACTATTTTTACCGGTGTCTACAGCCCTTATTTTAGATTCTTTAATATTTTCGCTCGTCCAATCTTACCTGTAAATTTACCGTATCTAATCCGCTCTTAGCTGTCTGTCTAGCTCTTATACAATGGAGACTGCTTCTATTTTGTAACGCCATGTGATGTTTCATCGCTTTCATTTTGAATGTGTCCACAATTAAAGGGTGTGTCATATTTTGCGGCCAAACTGTTTCTTTTGAAGGCCTGTACGTTATATTTCTGTTCTAGTCCAATTTGACTTCTTTTTGAATTATTTTCTGCACGTTTAAGCGAAGGTTATGCTTATTAATTACGATAGCTTCAAAAGCCGGATGCATTTTTTTCTGATTTTGCCTTGAATAGAATTGAAAAATTATTACTACTGTCGAGACCTCTGAGTTGTACAAGTTCACAATTTAATGACATTTGTGCAGGAGCAGCATCTATTTTTAATAATTTTTGAGAGAGATGCTGGTTTATTCTTGTTTCGTGCCTCTTTTTTGATCTGCTGGTCTACTGAGCGTTGCAGGTACATTGATATTTGAATACAGATAATTGTGTTGACTACATTTTTCATAAGTTTTATTGTGTTGTGCACAACTCTCACTTATATTGACGGAAACTGAGCTTTATTCGCTAGAATTACCTTTCATTTGAAAATCTCAGCTGGAGGATCCACTCCAAAGGGAACACAGCGTTAATCTGTGAATGTATTTTGTTTTTCTCCAAATCGGTCTTAATTTTATTACTTTTCCATATATTAGGATGAGTGAAAATATTAACGAATCCTGAATAATGGCTGTATATAATAGTAGAAATAATATTTATTAATAAATATTATTCACGATTATGGTTCTTTTTACTCATACTTTGAAAATTATGAATTTAAAAACCGTGAAAAATAAAACGACGTGGTGATCCTATTCCACGAAGGACTATTAATGCATAAATATTTTATTCGCATAGATATGGTGAATGTGTGGAACGCGTGCTTCATTATAAAAATTGTCTAAGTTAGGAAACAATCCCATTTATGTAATTAATCGTTAGAAATGTACCAATCAACATCACTCAGAGAATGCATAAGCAGGCATCAATGGACTGCTTTTGTAAAGTTGCCATCAAACACAAAACAACAGAGAACTAAGACAACTCGCTCTTTAAATCAGAATTCCGAAGTGCAAATGGCCAATGTGCGCACATTCAATAAACTGGATACTAGAATGTATCAGAAGGGACTAAATGAACTACAGTGAAACAGACAAATCAGACTCATGAAGCCAGACAGAGATACAGGTATAGTGATAACTAATACTACTGATTATAGTCAAGCAAGTTACAAATTCATAACAACACAAAATTTAAACGCGAAGACCAACAACGCGATACTACAGCTAAATTATAAAAATACATAACGAAGATTATAAACAGAATTATTTCGAAAGACGAAATTAAACAAGAAATCGACATAGAGGACAAAAATGCATTTATTACAGCATGTAAAATTGCAAAACCAGTAGGCTCAACACCACCGATATTATATGGACTGCCTAAGGTTCACCAAATAACCAGCAATATTAATTTTCCATCTTTCAGGCCAATATTAACTCCGGTGAGCTCTCCGAAGCACGAGGCAGCCAGATTACTATACCGGATTATAAAACCCATGATGAAACGAAGAATGGAGCACGTCGTACAGGATAGCTTTCAATTTGTGGAAAAATTCACGAATTAAATTTAAAAAAGGAAAATGTCGTCCCTAGATATACAATCCCTATTTACTAGTATTATATTAAATAATACTATAAATATTCTTTGTGAATATATGAAATCATCAGTAGCGGAAACATTGATAACGGTGGACGAAATAAGAGAACTTCTTTTATTATGCACATCTAACGTACAATTTTTATTCTAAGTGTCTTTAACATACAAATTGACGACATAGGTATGGGTAGTTCTCTTGGATCGTCTGCTCATATATATATATATATATATATATATATATATATATATATGCATCATTTAGAAACAACTGGATTAAAACCATTTATCAACGGAGTCTATATGTACGCACTCTACGTTAACGATACTGTCATGGTCGTTGGAAAGAATGAAGTTACAAATGCCTTGCTAAATAACATAAAGAATATCGACCAAGCAAGCAACTTTACACTAGAAGAGGAAAAAGACGGATATCTATGATTTCTAGAAGCAGGAATACCGAGAGATAAATAAGGTACCATCTCAAGAGCGGTTCACTAGAAATAAAGCTGGACTGAGCAATATATTTATTATTTAAGTAGCGTACCGGGAGCGTACAATAGGAACCTTATAATAAATTTGGACACATGAATACGCAGGATTTGTTCAATGAAGAATATTAAGACGTTGAGAAATAATAGCTATCCAGACTGGTTTATCGAATATAATTTAAGGCAAAGTAGTAAAATTGAGACCGATTTGGAGGAAAAAATACCTCAAATACTAAAGCTGTGTTCCCTTTGAAGAGGACCTTCCAGCTGATATTTTCAAATGAGAAGTAATTCCAGCGACTAAAGCTCAGTTTACGTCAATACAGATGAGAGTTGTGCACAACACAACAAAATTTATGCGGCCTAACGAAAAAGACAGCCTCTCTGTGTAGTCAAAACCATTATCTGTATACAGATTTCAATGTACTTACAACACTCAGTACATCGGTAGATCAAAGAAGAGGTACGAAACAAGAATAAATCAGCATCTCCCTCAAAAATTATTAAAAAATGATGCACCTCCTGCACAAAAATCACTAAAATGTGAACATGAACAACCCACAGGTCTCGTTGTCAGTAGTAATAATTTTTCAACTCTATTTAAGGAAAAATCTGAAAAATGCCTTCGGCATTTGAAGCTA
Organism: Eudiplozoon nipponicum; assembly: GCA_029291075.1. Lineage (NCBI taxonomy): Eukaryota > Metazoa > Platyhelminthes > Monogenea > Mazocraeidea > Diplozoidae > Eudiplozoon > Eudiplozoon nipponicum. The sequence continues at coordinate 64,213 of JAQBSW010003077.1, forward strand.
TTGCAATAAATAAGAATAACCTTTGCTTAAACGTGCAGAAAAGAATTTAAAAAAATCAAACTGGACTAGAACAGAAGCATAATGAAAGATATTTCAAAAAAACAGATTTTCCGCAAAATACGACACACCCATTAATTTCGGACACATTCAAAATGAAAGCGATGAAACATCACATGGTATTAAAAAAAAGAAGCAGTCTCCATTGCGTAAAATCAAGACAGACATAGCGAAGAAGGGAGTAGTTACAAATTTACAGTTGGGATTGGATGAGCGAAAATATTAACGATTCTAGAATAATGGCTGAAGAAAATGGTGTAGATATTATTTATTAATAAATGTTATTCTATTTATTACGGTTCTTTTCTCTCTCTCTCTCTCACACACACACACACATATATACATATACATATACATATATATATATATATATATATATATATATATATATATATATATGGCCCATCCTCATCATCATCAACGACAGAAATACAACAGCTTTTAATAACTGATGCTTCATCGGCCTAGAAATGTGAGACTAAATATATTCGAAAGATGCTTTAAAGCTAATAATAATTAAAAGAAAAGAAAAAAATTGGTAATGGAAATTGAGTTATGAAGAGGAGTATCCCATTTAGATTAAAGTCCAAATCCTCACATTGATTCTGTAGAGTTGCAGTGAGTGCTGGGTGATATAGTACATTCTTTAAATCAAGTTTGCGAGCTTTAAATAAACACCAATCCCATTTTATTTAACCAGTCGTCGAACAACATGACAAAACTACCGCCAGTCGCAACGCACTGACGCGTTTCGACCTTCCGTACGACGGCAAACTGACTAGCGAGGATCAAACCGCATTGAATATATATATGGAAATCAAAGTTAGATATGCGGCTCTCACCTCTAGCAGTCTCGCATACATTGAACTTGACTGGAAATGTCGGCTAATTTTGCTTTCCATATATATGCAATGCGGTTTGATCCTCGTTAGTCAGTTTGCCGTCGTACTCTGATGATAATCATAGAAGGTCGATTAAAAGTTATTGTTATCACCGCCCGCGCAACCAATGTTAGTTTAATTGTAGAATGCACATGTTACATTGTATGACTAATAATTAGTGCTAATTAGTAGGATGGTTAAATAAAACTGATTAACAAAATGATTTAAATGATTATGACATCTAAAAAATTCGTGCGCTATACGAGACGGAAAATTATCAGAAATAGACTGTTTGTGATGTTTTTAAAATACTGTGAGTTAAGTTTTGCGTGTGATGAAACAAGCTAAATAGGGCATAGCTAATTCTTGTGTATAGCAAGTCCTCAATTGGCCATGTTTGTGTTTTATCAATAAACAGTTAATTATTTCGTGTCAGCACACTATATTATAAGACATCAATCGTCTGCATTTGTGAATAGCCATTAAAAGACACGGATAAAAGAGGAATATAATAATTATGATGTAATAAATAATTACGCTAGACTGACTGTGTGTGCAATAAAACAGGCTTATTCCAGATGAATTAACTAACCTAAATGAGCGAAATGACCACGAATAATAAATAAAAATGCCTCTATTTAAATATACTCTAGCCACACACACACACATATATATATATATATATATATATATATATATATATATATATATATATATATATATATATATATAGAATTAATTTATAATGGCAAAACTTTGTTGTGTTTAATTGTCCATATAAACTAATTATTGTACCAGCTAGCAAAAGTTATATATCAAGAAGAACGGTTCTATCTTAATGTTATTATTAAATACCAACAAGGAAAAAAAGTTCTATTATTACCTTTATCTAATAGTGAACTTTCGGTAATGTAGAAACGAAAGTAAATTACTAAGTTAAGTGAATTAAAAAGCAGGTGCACAGATTGAATCGCAAATAAATATTACAGAACGAAAATATATACAATAGTATATATAAAATGTGTATTCAAAATTTTCATCTGCAACTAAATACATTTACCCAGATATGAAGAACTTTCTGCAGACGACCGGAACCTCAAAATTAAATGATTTCAAATACAATCACGTAGAAGCACGTAACGTAATTACTCGGTAATGTAGAAACAAAAGTAAATTACTAAGTAAAGTGAATTCGAAAACGGATGCCCAGATTGAATCGCAAATAAATATTGCAGAACGAAAATATATAAAATAGTATTTATAAAATTTGTATTCAAAATTTTCATCTGCAACTAAATACATTTACCCAGATATGATGAATTTTTTGCAGACGACCGGAACCTCAAAATTAAATGATTTAAAATACAATCACGTAGAAGCACGTAACGTAATTACTCGTTTTTCCTGTCACCCACTCTTAAATTAAAGGTCAAAAGAGATTTGCCGAATTTCTTTGGTTTAATCCGATAAAGATGATCGATTTTGATTTCTTGAAAAAGGAACGTTTCTTCCACATGACTTCATTTATTTTTGGTGTATAATAAGTGACATTTAACCATAATTTAACATTTGACCGACAATAGACGGTGACCGTTTGTTGTTTATTGGTATACATTTCAGAACAGCATCGTACTGCCTTTTCAAAGCGACGTATGTGTGGCAAAGACTAACACATAAGTTAAAATAATAGGATAATAGGAAGGTACAATCTCCTAGACGAATGTGTAAACCTATAGATGTGAAGCTAACATCATATAGAGTCTCGACAATGCGACTTCAACGCTAACTCACTATATAATACTTATACTGAGTCTCTAAAGGATACTAACACTATGCCTATTGTGTTAGCAACCGATACCAACATTGTAGTACCGAAAAGGCACATGGTACTAACACTACGGTTGCCCAATCGGTATATGATACCAACATGATGGATATCAGTGTATGCTATAGTTCACCGAAATTGAGATTTACAACTATTTCTGAACACCTGTTATTCCAGTTAATCCATACACTCTGGCCTTGATCGATATCAGTTATCACATTTCGCGTTAAGCATGACATCATTTAATTCAATATATAACATTTAAATACTGTTTGTTGCGGAAAACTAATATATATATGCATGTATGTATTTCGATACTATAATGTAGGTATCGGTTACTAACACAATAACCATAGTGTTAATATCCTTTACAGACTCGGTATATATATTATATAGTGTGAGTTAGCGTTGAAGTCGCATTGTCGTAGACTTCATATGATGTTAGATTCACTACTGCAGGTTTACACATTCGTCTAGGAGATTGTATCGTCCTATTATACCACATTCTTCTACCAAATATATAGTGGTTAAAGGGCGTAATACCGGCTCCTACTGATGAATCGCCAGTAAGCACGAAACGAAAGTGCATGAGATTATACTTTCTGTTCATGCGGCCTTTGGTGTGTCCTTCTGGTCACAACTGAACTAATTTGTTACTAGGTTCGCAACACCTAATACATTCTTTCATATGGCACAGAGTATGTTCATTTTACCTATACGGATATATACTATGAATGTAATACTTAATGACATTATACCTATAATAATAAAGCAAATCTTCGTATATGAATGGATAATAGACACTAGATGGTCATTGCTGAACCTCCAGTTATGCACAGGAGAATTCATTTATATGGTAATATAGGCATAGGCTACTCTGGAGACTATCATGTGGGCATTCATATGACAATATATATTGTCACTATAATGTTGTCTGACTAAAAATATGACAGCAATCTATTTAGAGAAAAGTTAGTACGGGCAATATGGGAACTGATAGAAATGAATGGCCGATTTCTAACACTGGTTAGGCGATAACATATTTACTTAACGAGTCAGAATATTATCAATTTTCCATTAAAAGATTTAGATCAGATCAAATACGATATCAATAATATTTAAGATCTTAAACAAAAAAATTACCTGGAAATCCCAAATTCTCTGGCCAAACTGTTTTCTTTCACGAGTGTAGGCTACAGAAAAGTCAAAACAACCCTGTGCCAGTCCAAGCATTTGTGCTGCAATGCCAATGCGACCTTCGTTTAACATTCCAATTGAATATCGATAGCCCTGGCCTACCTCGCCTAGCAAAGCCTGCTTCGCCGGTACTCTTACATTATCGAATACAACTTCACAAGTCGAAGATGCTCGCAGTCCGAGCTTCGATTCCTTCTTTCCAACGAACAGACCGGGAGTGTTACGTGGCACGAGGAATGTTGTTATACCTTTATATCCCTACCGGTTATAAAATATTTAGAAATGATATAAATATAATCAGTTAAAAGTGAGATACAGGATGTTGTTATACCTTTATATCCCTACCGGTTATAAAATATTTCGAAATGATATAAATATAATCAGTTAAAACTTTACTTTTACTTTACTGCGGCTGACTCCTTTTGGAGGATAAGCCGGCTCCATGACATTTCATGGAGTTTCTTGGGAATTTGGTACAAGTGGTGTCCCCTCACCACTCGAAAAGGTTTCGGTCCCCACACGCAGGCGGGGCTGTCGTACGCCAGCCATTCACGGGCGCTATCCCATTACTGCACAACGCGGGGTCTTTTGCCTGCTGGGTTTCCCCCCTGGGCCGGTTCGCCCCTCCTTAGACAGATGGACGCCGTAGCGCCCACCCTCGACCTGGGCGCGCAGCCCAGATCGAGGTATACAATAATGAAAAATCGCAATAACAACGAGGTAAGGCATTTTATGCGTTTTAATGATGGAAAAGTCTCCGACAGTAGAATATTAACAAGAAATGATAATCTATTATTATTTTAAAAAAAAGAATATATAACAATTAGATACTGTTTGTGGTGGAGAACTAACATATATGCAATAGTTTATTAGCTGTTGCTCACCTATTAACAAATTAGTTTAAATATTAGACTATACAACACAATATAATTATTCGTCAATGTGTTAATTGACTGTGATTTATTAAAGTTTCTTGCTTATCAAATAAACAAATTAATACACTTATGTACCTAATTAAGCATTTATTCATTGTACGGATTATGATGAAATTAGTTAAATTAGGCTTATATACATTTGATGAACACATCTACATTTTATTTGACTTAAGCTGTGAGAAAAATAAATTTGGCAATAAATTTAGAAATGCTTTTTTCCCTCACCCATTGAAACAACATCGCAATGAAACGGAAATTTGGATCGATTGAACAAAGTTGTAAATTATTCAAATAAAAATACAAATAATGAAGTCCTCCTGCTAATTTTAGTTGGTTGCTTTTAAGTTTCTCACACAGAGAGAATTCATGAAATTAAATTTCTATACCATAAATATTTATTCCTATGAAGCTACAATGGTATTTATCATATGGATTTCTAGATGATTAACGTGTGATCATTTTAATACGCGGTATTTGACCTTGATAGCGTCACTGTTCCTCCACTCCGTGATGTTTTTCTATTAATATTGTCAATTTTCCGTTGCCAGATGCTTAGCTACTCTGGCCCGTAGCCATAGAAATTCCGGCTTGACGACCGGCGGGCTCAAGCTAGTCGACCCGGGATTGGTAACATGAACCTTGCCGGGCCATAAAGGGACAGCCATCATCCCGTTTCATGTGAAGCCTCGAGTTTGGTCTAACTGCACTGTAACGTTTTGTTAAATGCGTAGTGACGGAATGAGAGCAAGAGTTCCAGACATGAAGGGCAAGTTTCGACTACTGAAGGAAACTCTGGCCACTGGCATCTGGGCAGATAGTGCTCATCAGCCTTGGTTGGCAGACTATCTAGGAGAAGGAAAACTCAGAATAAAAACCATCACTAGGAATGGGCGGCCTAGTGTTCTTTTACGGTCAACATTTAACCATGACAATTACAACTTACAATAATTACATACTGCATCGGCCGTCGCGCAGTATAAAAAGGGTCTATCATTCATTAAACCTAGGTTAGGTTTTAACGTAGGCGCATTTAATGTGCGAACATTAAAACAACTTCGACAGCAAGAATCTCTTGCTCGTACGTTGGATAAATTAGAAATCGACATATGTTGCGTATCGGAAACCAGAATTCCGGATCCTACGTGTATTACAGAACTAGTTGCACCATCCCTATCTACGCGTTATTGGCTTCGAACATCTGGTTCCACAAAGTCCTCTCAAGCCGGTAAATGGGGCGTTGGTATTGCCCTTAGCGCGCGAGCTGAAGCTTGCTTAATTGAATGGATCCCTTTAAATAGTCGATTGTGTGCGGCACGTTTAAATAAATCTACTAAAATCAAAGCCAAAAAACCGTTATCATCGTTGCCTCTTCGTTGTATCTGCATATGCTCCTACCGATTGCAGCACAGAAGAAAGCAAGGACGCTTTTTACTCCGAATTAAGCTTCTTACTAAGTAAAGCACGAAGTTCGGATATAGTCCTGGTTATGGGTGACATGAATGCTCAAGTTGGGCGCTTAAGTAACACAGAATTTCATTTAGGTGGAAGATACACTCTAAGCTCGACTCGCAATGATAATGATGAACGGCTTTTGGATAGCTGCGCTGAACATAGACTATATTTAAGTAATACAACTTTCAGACGTAGTGTTAGATGTTGTGCTACATGGCGTCTTCCAGTACCCGGACAACGGTGGACTCAAATAGATCATGTAGCAATTAGTTATAGATAGCTGGGATGCATCCAAGATTATCGTTCTTTTTGGAACACTTATGTCGACTCGGACCATGCACTTATCCGTTGTAGATTTGCTCTAAAATGTTCCGGGAAAATAATTAAGTATAAACCCCAAATTGATGTAGGCAAACTCGAACAACCGTCCTTCCAAAAAAACTATGAAAATATTCTAAAGGCTATTCTAACTGGTCTGAATAGCGAAAATCCGAATATACTGTGGTCCAAGATAAGTTCCACTATGCACAATGCAAGTACTACTGTAAGTGGCATAGCAGGCCCCCGTAGAAATAATCACTGGCTCTCTGTAAAATCTATGGAGATACTCGAAATAAGGCGCCAAATTCCACCTGGCTCGACTCATAATAATACTCGTCGCAATATAAGACGCCAACTTAAGCGCAGTCTAAAAGGCGATCTCGAAAACTTTTGGAACAGAAAGGCTGAAGAAATGGAAGTAGCTTTCGCGTCAGGTAATAGTCGCTGTTTGTTCCAACTTATCCGCGCAACAGGTCCGAGAAAGTTAAAAGTTAGCGAAACTATAAATGATAGTAACAACGAATTAATAACCGATAAAATAAGTCGTCTTAACAGGTGGGCTGAACACTTTAGAGATCAATTTTCTTGGCCAGGTTTGTTTAAGGATGGTGATGATATAATTTCAGGAGCATTGACCAAACCTTTTCATAATATATGGAATGAGGAAGCCGTACAACTTGATTGGAATGAGTCGACCATCATTCCCATCTTCAAAAAAGGCAATCGTAATTCGTGCGGTAACCATCGTGGTATAAGTTTGACTCCGGTCGTATCAAGATTATTTGCTTCGATTATCCTACGTCGTCTTAGCGCTTCACGTGAATCACATACAAGAGAAGAACAGGCCGGATTCCGCAAAGGACGAGGTTGTATAGATAATATTTTTACTTTAAGTCAAGTTCTCGAACAGAGACATTTATATCAACGTTCCACAATAGTCGTCTTTCTAGACTTCAAGGGTGCATTTGATTCGCGATGCAATTCTATCACTTAAACGCCGCAAGGCCGCAGGCCCCGATGATTTACTACCGGGATTGTTTAAGGATGGTGGCGATATAATTTCACGAGCCTTGACCAAACTTTTTCATACTATATGGAATGAGGAAACCGTACCACTTGACCGGAATGAGTCGACCATCATTTCCATCTTCAAAAAAGGCAATCGTAATTCGTGCGATAACCATCGTGGTATAAGTTTGACTCCGGTCGTGTCAAGGTTATTTGCTTCGATTATCCTACGTCGTCTTAGCGCTTCACGCTTATCACATACAAGAGAAGAACAGGCCGGATTCCGCGCAGGACGAGGTTGTATGGATAATATTTTACGTTAAGGCAAGTTCTCGAACAGTGACATTTATATCACCGTCCCACAATAGTCGTCTTTCTAGACTTCAAGGGTGCATTTGATTCGGTGGATCGCAGTGTTTTATTCCATATTTTTGTCGAAAATCGGTGTACCCACAAAATTTGTTAATATTATGCGAGCTCTCTACACAAATACTTCCGGTCGCGTTAAGGTCTACAACGAATTAACGCATAACTGTACAACTAGCAGTGGTGTTCGTCAAGGTTGTCCACTTTCCCCATTTTTGTTTAATTTTGTAATAGATGATATTATGAACAACATTCTCCCACACATTCAGGACGCTGGAGATGAAGTTCTCCCGGGAGATAAACTAGTCAATCTTGACTATGCGGACGATATCGTACTATTATTCGACAATCAGCATGCTGCCCAGGCCACCTTGAATAGATTAACAGACGATGTTCCGTCTTTCGGTATGAAATTCGCACCCTCTAAATTTAAGATACTGTTACAGGATCACCCACCACTCACTTCAACGTTGCGACTTCCGAATGAAGATCTTGACATAGACGACAGGTTTACATATCTTGGGAGCTCTATCAATAACGTAGGCAATATGTCCGACGAGGTGAGAATACGGATCGCGAAAGCTAGAGTAGCTTTCTCGAACCTTCGTCATTTATGGAGAAACGCCAATATTTCACTTTGCCTTACAGGTCGTGTTTACAATGCATCTGTACGCGCAGTCTGACTATACGCAAGTGAAACTTCGCCTCTTAGAGTTGATGATCTGAGACTCTTACAGGCATTCGATCATCGTTGTTTGAGAAGTATAGCACATGTTGGGTACCAACAACGAATAACTAACGTTGACATCCGTAGACGTATTTTTGGATCTGACAATAAGTGCTCGTCGTTAGAAAAGCAAATAAGGCTCCATCAACTTCGTTGGCTCGGTCACGTTTTGCGTATGCCCTCATTCCGATTGCCCAATAGAGCTCTGTTCTCTCATCCAGCACCAAATTGGCGTAAGAAACAAGGTGGGCAGATTTTGACATGGCAGAAACAATTAAAGTCACTTACATCGAAATTGGGCAGTATAGGACCCACTCGTCTGCCGGGATGGGGTCCTCGTGCGCATCACAGTTCTTGGTTAGAAGCCCTTAGCGATATGGCATCGAATCGAGCTCAGTGCCGATCTTGTCGCAGATTTTTAGTATAATCATCTTCATAACTTTCTCTTCTTAGTAGGGCAAAGTTAGCTGCGAGGTTTGGTTTGCTTATGACGTGATACAGTGAAATCCGCAAGAAAGCTGTATTGCTGATGTCGCCTTGCCCGAATGCTAACTTGGCCATAATGGTGTTGTGGAGAGATTTAGTTTGCCTCATTTCTATGAGTTATCCTGATAAATATACTCATAGTAGCAAGGTATTCCTTTTCTCTCTGCCCCTCTCTCTCTCTCTCTCGTAAATCTCACTAATAATTTATCTAAATTCACTTATATACTTTTTTCACTCCTTATGGTTATATGGCAGTGAAGCATGTCACTTGACTTTTGTGTGGCTGGACATGATGATGATGATGATAGCCACTGTGATAGTAGTATAGAACAAGCGAATCCACGTTGACACGGGAAACACATATAATAAATTTTGTATTCTGTACATTGGGACTTGGGAGACGCTCGGTATTGTAGATCTCTATAAATTATAATGACGATGCCGATACTCGTCGAACAGAAGGATCGAAAGGTGAAACAAAAATCTACAATACTTAGTGTACCTCAAGTACCACTGAGCAGAATACATCATGCTCCAAATTCTAATAGGTATGCTGTGGTCAGTAGATCAACAACATTTAAATAGCGGAATATTTTTAAAAAATGGATATATTGAAATTAAGAGTGACAATCTGCAATATCAACCTGACCAACGTAACGCAGAGATACGAAATATGGAATTTAAAACGATGAAAGGGCCTAAGTTAACAAATTAAGCGTTATGTATTTATACTAATATTTTAATAAGCGCAATTAAAAAATAACAAGTCATACCATCAAGCTTATTTCTGTTAAAGCGAAATAGTTTTGTAAGATGTCGTTCATAAACTTTTCATCCTTTTCAGTCACATTATAGGCATTAAGTTTATTGGTTAACTTTTTAATTCGAAATATATGGTATAGCTAGTTACAAGTAAATTAATATATGAAATGAATATATTACACAAAATGCATTGAAAATGATGTACTCATTTTACAGACTACACATAAGGAGAAGCTAGTGCCAAGCGCCAGGCTCACGATATATTTCGTCAAATAATGCGATAAAAATGAACTGTGCAATTACTTCACTCTCTCTCCCTCTATATTTTATACAATATAGCGCTTAGGACTGTACAGGCTCCAGTCTTATTAGCTGAAGATAGCCCATAGACGCCAAGTCGGGTTCAGTCTTAGTGTGCCTACAACTCCTTGTAACATGATTTAAGTGTCCTCAAATTTCAGATTAACCATCATGTTAATCACACTTAAATATATAATTAATTAATCAAGTAATAGGCGGAGGACTGTGTACTTATTACGCAACACTGCACCCGAATAAATAACCTGTACCTGAACAATCCCAATATGCACAAATGAAAACGGAAGCTCGTTGATGAAGGCTTATATTGTGAAGATCAAAATTTGTAAAACCGAACTGAGAAATGAAATGAAAAATGAAGCTTGCTAGAGAAAATCACGCCAGACAGTCACAGAATATAGATAACTTGAATTACGCACAATTCAAAAGTATATATACTGCAACGTATTTAAACAACTAATGCTATAAAATTAAACGAATATTTACCTTTTTAATAATATTCGTTCAAATCAACCACGGTGGATTAAATTTATCAATAATTGTTATTTTAAATTTGTCGAAGGTAATATCTTCTTCTACAAGACCCAAATCGAGCTTCACCTGGTTTGAAATAAGTAAACATGAACACATGAGAGAATTGGAGCATACTTTTCGTTCATGTTGACTGAAATATTATTGTTGTCCAATATGAATAAACTTGATACTAGGTTCGACATGGTTTAGTTGTATGCAGTCACGAACATACAAATGAAAAATTACAGGCATTTATATAAACTCTAATCACATTGATGTTGTATTGAAAGAAGTGTTACTTAATAAACTGGGTTCTTATTGTAATTAAAAGAAATTCAAATAGTCCATAATTTATCGTTTTCCTTTTGATAAGACATGGTAATTGAACATTCCCAATTTTCAGCGTAATTGGTTTAATATTAGACAACTCCTAACGCCATCACCATTCAATATTACATCAAATTCAATAAATAATGTCCCACTGCCGCTTAACCATAAAATTCATAGCATATTTTGGCTACAAATGAACACACGTTTCCTTTTATAATATATAATTAATACTTCAGAAAATATGGATAATAATAACTAAAATAAAAGAATTTTAGGCAACACATTTATTAAAAAACATTTTAGAAAACACAGATAAACTGATATTTTTTGCCATTTATGTTGATTCAGGAATCTGATTATTTATAAAGAATGTTAAGGAAAACCATAGAGTGTTAACTTGTTAACACTTGCTGGTATTCTACAAAAGAAATGACACATAATACAATAAAATTCTGAACAGGTAGGCAAGGTTTATTTTATTATGAAAAGCAACGATTTTTGTCAATTTCATCGTGATTTTACTATATTTACTAGGAAAGAAGATGGGATATTCCAGTAAAAAATATTACTGACGAAATAAAATTGCCTGCTTATCTGTACTATATGAACATATGTTTTGGGTATAGGATATATGTAAAATAACCAAGTCTATCCTGGCTTCTGTTGTTAATACTATTGTTGGAGCAAATTAGTAACAAGATTAAAGTATCATTTAACATAGGAAAACACGAGAAACGTTATTTAGCTCAGCTTATAGACGGTGAGCAAAATTAATAATGAATTAAGGATTTCACACATTAAAAATATTTTTAATTATAATCTTACAACCATAAAAAACTAATAAAAGCTTTCACACAATCAGCATTCAATATGATATAGAAGAAATAACAGGTTATAAACTCTTGAAGACGCATAATTGTAAACGAATAATACATTTACTTTGCAACATTTTAACAAATTTCTAACAAATCAATTAATACATTTCAAAGGAAATTTATCATTAAAATTGAAAATGAAACTCATGCATACCTTCTCGGGGTTGACGTTAGCCATAACGATAAAGAGACCAGCTTCACGAGAATTACTTATCCAACATTTTGATCCATTTATTATATAGTCGTCACCTTCACGTTGTGCTCGAGTCCTTAATGAGAACGCATCCGAGCCTGAGTTGGCTTCTGAGAGGCAAAAACATCCAATCTACAAATAATTTAAGCCAGTTTAATACAGTATCTTTGGACAGCTTTGGCAGCCAATAATCCTTCTGTTCCTGATTTCCGAGAGTATTTATCAGCGTCACAATTAGTGTGTTATGAATGTCGACGAGAATAGCCACACTAGCATCAACCTTGGCGATTTCTTCTATTACCAATATACTCGAAAAGAAGCTTGATCCGCTTCCGCCATATTTTTCATCAATTTCTATGCCCATTAACTAAAAACAAAAAACGTATATAAACATTCGAATATATAGTATTCTTAAACAAACATTGATTGCGCGGGTGGGTGCAACAATTCTTTAAATCAAGTTTGTGAACTTCAAGTAAACAACAATCCAATTGTGTTTAGTTAATCGTCGAACAGAATAGCAAAACTACCATCAACCAAAGGTATATATTATTCTTGTTAACAAGCTTTCTAAATGACTAAGTGTCCTTGATCTAAAAAACTAATAAATGGTTACTATATTTAGTTTAACTGCCAACATATATGTATTAATTTAATTTAGTTTATTATTAACATCAAATATGACAATAGACGAGACAGATGGAAAATCTTTGAAAAACACCAAGATCCAGGCATCCAATATTAACTAATAAATAATCAAAATAAACAAATGAAAAACATTGCATTGGCTCCAACACAAAATTCAGTAAAATTCTCCATACTGTATCTCAACTTCAGGTTATTAACACAAAAATCAATATCTCTTCACATAATTATTTTCAAAATAGGACCAAATGTAATACAATTAAAAAAGTATTGATTGCGCGGGTAGAAGTAACAACTATTTAAATTAAGCTTGCGAGATTGAAGTAAACACTATTCCTATTGTATTTAACCAATCTTTTAAAAACAAAGCAAAATTACTTTCAGTGACACATACTGACGCGTTTCAACCTTCCATGATCATCATCAGATTACGACGGCACATACATACCTTCGTCACATTAGACTGAATGCATTTAACTTATTACTTTTTAATGCTCGAGTTTCAGAGGAATCGCAATTAGGACCACTTTCTTTAAATGCGTTTCCGCTTAATAAAATAGAAGATTTCGTATAGCTAAATTAATAAATAAACAGAAGAAACTCAAAAAAAGCATTCCGCCAGATCACAAAGTAATGAAAATCATTGCAAAATATTTAAGACCTCCAAAATCTTCACTTAATATTCCAAACTCTATCGCTTAGGATCAACATATCTATCATTCTTTATAAAAGGTAGTTAAAAATTTATTTATCACAGAAGGCTTTATATATATATATATATATATATTTATATATATATATATATATATATATATATATAGAAATCATTCCTAAAAAACAATGAAACATTTCGAAACAATTTTTACATATAAGACGACGCAAACAGGATATTACTAAAAGCGTATTCAAAGCCAAGCAATTAAGCAACCTGGTACTGTTGCAAACAATGCCAAAAAAGTCCAGGTGTATCATAAATAAGATGCATTAGATACGTAACCTCAAAAACCCATCCATTATTAGGAAACTCACATAAATAAATATTTGATAAACCCGAAGGAATACGGGCATACTTTCCAATATGAACATTCTCCAGTATATCATAATCAATAAATCTGTTTCAGGCTAACCTTCAGTGGATACGGCTTAGGAGAATAACAATAAATTAAATAGAATTTTTTGGCATATTAAACAATTTGACCCTCAGACATGTAAGAGCCATTCAAATAGCATTTAAAGAGAAACTACAATGGTTTATTCTAGGGTTTACATCCAAAGCTTTCCCAGCTTCTTCATTAAAAAAAATTTTGTTTAGTAATTCAAGTACATGATCAATTCTCAACAGGCACACACAAGGTTACCCAGATAACTTTAAAATGGTCATATACGTAAGAGTAATTGATCTAGCAAGGGAATAACTCACAAACCTGACATTAAGACGAACTAGTTATGTTCCAAATGGATAGCCATTGTTCATTCCGTTTTCGAAGACATTAATGCATTCTTAAGAGAAAAATCCAACAAAACCAATTCTAACATCTAACTAATTTGTGAAAATGAAATGAAAGTAATGAAAATTATTGCAAAATATTTAAGACCTCCAAAACCTTCACTTAATATTCCAAACTCTATCGCTTAGGATCAACATATCTATCATTCTTTATAAAAGGTAGTTAAAAATTTATTTATCACAGAAGGCCTTATATATATATATATATATATATATAGAAATCATTCCTAAAAAACAATGAAACATTTCGAAACAATTTTTACATATAAGACGACGCAAACAGGATATTACTAAAAGCGTATTCAAAGCCAAGCAATTAAGCAACCTGGTACTGTTGCAAACAATGCCAAAAAAGTCCAGGTGTATCATAAATAAGATGCATTAGATACGTAACCTCAAAAACCCATCCATTATTAGGAAACTCACATAAATAAATATTTGATAAACCCGAAGGAATACGGGCATACTTTCCAATATGAACATTCTCCAGTATATCATAATCAATAAATCTGTTTCAGGCTAACCTTCAGTGGATACGGCTTAGGAGAATAACAATAAATTAAATAGAATTTTTTGGCATATTAAACAATTTGACCCTCAGACATGTAAGAGCCATTCAAATAGCATTTAAAGAGAAACTACAATGGTTTATTCTAGGGTTTACATCCAAAGCTTTCCCAGCTTCTTCATTAAAAAAAATTTTGTTTAGTAATTCAAGTACATGATCAATTCTCAACAGGCGCACACAAGGTTACCCAGATAACTTTAAAATGGTCATATACGTAAGAGTAATTGATCTAGCAATGGAAGAACTCACAAAACTGACATTAAGACAAACTAGTTGTGTTCCAAATGGATAGCCATTGTTCATTCCGTTTTCGAAGACATTAATGCATTCTTTAGAGAAAAATCCAACAAAACCAATTCTAACATCTAACTTATTCGTGAGGTTCATTGGCTATGTTTCAATATTTGGAATCATAATAAAATATAATTTGAAAAAGCTCATTATTGCAATCCAAATAGGCGAACTTCAGTTCTCGTTTTAAAAAAACAATGCATGAGTTGTAGTTCCTCGATGTGAAATAAAGACGAAATGATGGGATATTGGAAAATAATTCCTATAGGAAGGATAATACAGTGGTATCATCATTCAGGTTTACTTTAATCATTCTCATGGAAAGATAACCTCGTTTTAAAATCCACTACACGACAATAGTCTTACAATATTCGATACCAAATATAAACAGGAAGGATAAAGAAGACTTAAGTAGATGTTAAATTCATGTGGAAAGCCATGCAAAATAATAGGAACGACAATAAATATAACTCAACAGAAGTTTGACAAACCTCTGAACAAGTACCGCACGAAAACCCCAAGTTTGGCCCTAAGATTAGTAGCATCCGAAAATTTGTATAGATAAATGAAGATGTTAGAAGCAAAATATAAAAGCAGAACCGCATTAAAAAATTAATCCTCTTCAGCATTAAGCCACAAAATTAAAGGTAGTAAATAAACACCTAGATACATCAGTGGTATATTGAAACACCGTAAAAATCATTTTCTAGTGTATGTTGGAGAGACAATACAACCACATAAGGTAAAATAATTGCATAAAACAGCATACAAACAAGGGCACAAAGATCGGGACTTTCTAGGCACTCATATGAAACCCAACATTAAATAAATTGATAAGCATGTAAGCTCATCTCGATATGAAGCATCAGTCGACTGGCTAAGTGAATTTTAAAATCAATTGAAATGGTACCTAGACGTAAAATTATTAGTATGACAACAGTCGAAAATCACTAGAACCAATATCCAAGGAGGCACAGTCTTATGACAAGAGAAGAATGTAAGAGAGTATATGTTGGAAATAATTATAGTAAGGAACTGAAACCGTGAAACTAAGGACTAACAGTCAATAAAGTTAACCTTTTATTTACAAAAAACTTATTCATACTAAAGTATCCTAATTTTCATCAGGATTTTAACTTTATTCTTTAACCTTTTAAATTTTAAAAGATTTCTGCCATTTATATATAAGAATGATTGAAGTGAACAAACGTTACTCTTTTTAAATATCCCTTTATTAGTTTTCCTAATTTAAGCCTTTAAATTGCTAGTTTACATTAGATATTTAAATTAGACTACTTCAGTTATCTAAAAGGCCTTCATTATTTCAACGCGATTATTTATATTCTCCAAGTAATTTCAGCTGTTCGAATTTAATTACAGATAACTAGATAAACTTAAAGATTTTATTGCAATTGTAGCAGAACTCCTCCATAACTTACAGTAATCAACATTAATTACGTTACCGGGTTTAATTTAATTAACTATCCATTAAAGTTATCGAATGTGAACTACTAGATGAACGAGGCTAGATTATATTTACAATGACTGATGTTAGATCAAAGAATAGTATTTGAATGCTCACGTGCATGAGTAGGAAAGTAAATAAACTACCACAACTTCTGCATACGTGCAAATAATCACATATTGGCGTATAAATATATATATATATATATATATATATATATATATATATATATATATATATATATATAGGCTGAGGTCCAGAAACCGAAAAAACGTAAGGCGCCCATCAACTTCAACTCCCTCTTCCGACAACCACATCGACCCCACCCAGGAGAGTTGCGTCTCAGCCCCTGATCAGATCCTGTCCTCTCCCACCCCACCAACGCCGCTCCAGAGCGTCCCCTCGAGCCCAGATATCTCGCCTCCTTGTTTTCAAATCCTCCAATTACCTCACCCACCCGACAAAAGTGGGACAAAGGAGATCCAGATCGACGCTGACCACTCCATCCTCGTCAACGAGCGGTCAGTCACCCTCATCGGCCCTCGATCTCGCTCCGGCCGCCAGCGGAAAGCCCGCCCGCTTCTCCTCCCCGGTCTAACCATCCTTCCCACAGATCACTCTCAGCAATTCTTATCAACTGTAGATCGCTTACGCCAAAAATCAATCAACTGCGAGCATTTCTATCCTCTAACGAGCTAGACATATGCTTTCTTGTTGAAACATGGCTGTCCCCTTCCATACACTGCGATGACCTTTTCCTCATCCATGGTTACACTTTCCTTCGTAGTGACAGAACTGTCGGTCGTGGGGGCGGGCTGGCTGCCTATGTCCGATCCTCTCTCATGCCCAAACGTTTGTCTACATCGAACTCACTAGGATTAGAATTTTTTCCGTTTCAGCTACTGATTCTTAACCAAATTATATCTACCTGTGTTGTCTACAGATCCCCCAACCTCTCAATCATCGCCGACACTCGCGGGGCTCAACTTTTGTCCACTTTTTTCTCTCAGCACTCCGATCGTTACGTCGTTGTGGGCGCCCTTAACCTCCCCATAGTAAACTGGAAAAATCTAACTTCTGAAAGTCACCCACTGCTTCGACTCTTCGCGGATAACCTACTAAATCAATTCGTGCACTTCCCTACCCGAGGGAACAACCAACTTGACTGTGTCCTCTCCAACAAAGAGGTGACCGATGTCCAATCTTGGTAGATCTTCCCTAATCTCGATCACTGTCATGTATCCTTCCTTATTCCTCTTTTATCCTTTATCCCTAGAGAAGACACTCAATCATTCAAGCGATTCACCAACTGGGAAGAGTTTCACCGACTCGGTGACGCCGTTAACTGGAGGGACCTCTTTCTCCCAAACAACCTCACCTTATGCTTTTCCGAAGTCCATAACATCTTATCCTCCCACTTTAATTCTGCCACCTTTATTAAATGCATACGCGCGACGAACAAGTTGAATTCCTTGTTTAAGGCACACGACAACCTTGCACGTAACACTAGACTACGCACATCATCACTTGCTCGCGCCCTCGCACTGCGACGTATCGATGGGCACATTAAACAGGTTATCAACAAACAAGCGCTCAACATCGAGAGACGCATCCGCACGGCTCCTAACTCCCGGATAAAGTTCGCTGTCATCAAACACCAATTGCTACAAAAGCCCAAAACCTCATATGAAAACTTCTCTCGGTCGGACGACTCCTGCTTTGCCGACGATTATTTAAATTATCTCCTCGACTCCTTTTCCACTCCCACTCTGCCTGCCGAGATGTTAGACAACGGAGACGCTGAGAACCTACGCTGGTTCAGCGTTTCACCGGCTTCCGTCGCTCAAGCAATTAAAGAAATCAAATCTAAATACCAATTCGATTAATACGTGTCTCGGTCAGCATGATTGCCATCTCTTTTCTCTTGTTGCCAATGTTATCAACCGATGCCTCGAAACTACCTATCTTCCCCCGGAATGGCTTAATTCGACGATCTCCTCATTCAAAGATCTCCGCCCCATTACATTTGTCCCTTCTTTACTAAAATCTTCAACAGGGTCTTATACAACCTCATCTACGCTTTCATTAAACCTCAGGACAACTTCTATCTCCTCGACGATGAACATGTCTTCCTGAATGGCCGCTCCTTGTCCACCAACTTAGTTAGTGTCCTTAATCACTGTTACTCCTCCTTCTCCAAAGGTCATGAATGCACTCTCCTCTTCCTGGATATATCCAAGGCTTTTGATTCTTTGTCATTTTCAGCAATTGAATCCGCCTTACTGAGAAGTGGTATCTGCGGCAACGTCCTCAATCTTATCAGTAACTATCTCCGAAACGAAAGCGCAACTGTAAAAGTCGAAAATAGTCACTCGAGGCCTGCCGTTATCCGGTCTGGAGTTCCCCAGCGCTCCGTACTTGGTCCTATTCTTTTCAGCCTTACACTCGCGCAGGTACAGGTTGAGGACAACCTATTCAAGCTGTTTAAATATGCGGATGACATGGTCATAGTATTCAGTAGCCCCACAATATCCAACCCCCATTAGCCCTTATATCGGAGCTTTTATCCTCGCTGCATTCGCAGCTTAGTAATATTGGTCTCAAACTAAATCCCTCCAAGACTCCTTTAATGAAACTCTCCTCCGACCCATTCTGTTCTCTCCAGGATGCAAATTATCCCCTTGATATTGAAATATTAGATTCGGCCAAGCATCTTGGCATCTATTTTACAAAATCTCTAGACTTCTCCCCACACCTTACACACACTACTTCCAAACTCTTCAAATGGGCCCGTCTGATCTGCTTCAAGACTAACAACCCCACTCTCCAACTCACGCTATTCAAGGTATAAGTCCTATCCCTCATTTCATACACTAGTGAATTCTACCGTCCTCTCACTCTAGCCTCTTCATACGCCATCGAACAGATCTCCTCCGGATTTCTAAAGCGAGTCTTCTCTCACAGCCAAAATTATCGGGAACGCCTACTCCTGGCAAACCTGCTACCGCTTTGGTTTACCCGTCACCTTCGAGTCAACTCTTTTATTCTTAAGGTCACAAATTGCCTATCACTGTCCAACTTTGCTCACCCAAGTCACCACTACGCCACACGCTCTAGCAACTCTTCAATCCAATCTAACCATACCACAAATATATTTAACAAAATCTATCTCTTTTCCAAAGCCACGAGTGTTTTCAACGCTCTTCCAGCGAAAATAAAGCTCCTACCCCAGAGCGAATTTAAAAAGGCGGCCCACAAGTACTTCTTTAACAAATTTCTATGTGAGATCATACAAATCATAACATTTCTTTCACCCCCAGGCTATTCTCCTTACTAGTTTCGGAGGGCGAAATCCCTCTGGCTGACCTCTAATTTCCACTTTTCCCTTCTGATTTTAAATCTCACTCTTGACTCCCTGATACCACTTCTATTCTCATTTTTTATTCTATCACATCCATATAGTGGATACTTTACCACGTTTTGCTCAACTAATCATTTTCCTTTTTGTTTCAGCGAACGACCGGAAACTCAAAAGCCAGCTGGACCACCCGACGGTTTATATCGGACATCGATTCCTCCTCGCCGACTATCAGTCATAACATCGCTTAACGGAAGCCAGTGAACCATGCACGAAACATAAGATTCAATCTAGTCGACTCCATCCTAGGCAATACTAGCCTACAGAAATTCAATATCCACGACAAAGAACTCCGTCGGTCGACATCTGGATCCGGTCCGCTATCACTTTCAATCTCACACTCAAATTCGTCTGTCCGACACCAGCCTACCCCGCATTGATGCTTGGACCCTTCATGGACTGAACTCCAATTGATCCTGTCTAGTCAAATGGAATCTCTCTTTTTTCACCAGATTGAACTATCATGAAGTTGATGAAAGCACTTCTCTTCCTCAACTCCTCCCTCCCCTGTTGTTAAATACTTTGCTAGTCACAATTTCATTCATCTCCACATATCCTACCTTTGATTTGTTATTTCAATGGTCGGGCCTGTTGGCCTTTGTTGCCAAATAAATGTATTATTATTATTATTATTATATACGCGAAAATTTTGTAAATTTATATTGAAGAGAAGAATAAGATTGTCGTTAACGGAAATCTGATTAACAATAGCTAAAATAAATTAAAATGTTTGTTCAAACGAGATCGCTTATATTGCTTCCTCTATTATCTAAGCAAGCTACTGAACTTTCTGTACTCATATGTAAAACCATATATATATATATATATATATATATATATATATATATATATATATATATATATATATATATATATATGTTCATTGAAAGTAACAGTTAGATAACAGTAATCTGATGAAGAAATACACAAAATCTAAAAAGACAAGTCTGAATGATATTTTGATCGATTACACTTAAAGAAAAGGTTTCTCGCAACATCGAGTGGAGTTAGTATAGAAGGACATCCTTAACTACATTTATATAGGTCTATTGAACCAGTAATCAAAATTATAACCCATTTTCGCATTCACAGGTAATCACAATATAATAAGTGACTTTAAAGAAATAGAATGTACATTCTATTAGAATTTATTTTCGTATTTATCATTTATACTGAAGTCTGAAAACGACGTCGATGAAGTTGGTATTCCATCAACAGCATTTAAAAAACCTTTCCGAACCACCCAAAACGATTTGGATTAGGAAATTTCAGACTGATGACGAAAAAAACTTTCATCATCGAAAAGAAAATAATCACCCTCGTGCACTCACGCTCGCACTTCGGCCACTTTTGTAATACCTCGCTCGCTTTGCATTGCAGGTCTAATCGTCTTTCATTGAAGTCTGCAATTCTTATTAACTGCAGATTCCTCAACACAAAGATCAATGAACTGCTGACATTCTTTTCCTAAAATGAGCTAGACATGTACCTACTTATTAAAAATTGTCAGTCTCATACCGACCTTTCGTAAATCTCTTTATTTACAAAGCTCCGTCTCGTCTCAATCGTTCTGGTCTTCTTAACAAGATGGCTTTCAACGATATACGACAATTCATTAGATCAAGAGATAATTTAACTTTATAGGTGATAAAAATGGTTTTCTCGATTGGCACTCTTCCTCCATTTCTCATTGACACTACTGCACTCTCCCTTTCATTGATATTTCCAACGCCTTCTATTCATTTCTTCTCGTCAATTGAAACCGCCTTACTAAGCAACGGCATCTTTCGTAATGATCTGCGGCTTATTAGTTTCCATCTCCGACACTGATCCATGACAGTAAATCGCAAATGGTCTTGCCAGATCAACTGCTATCAATTCTGGAGTTCCACAGGACTCAGTATTTGGGCCTATACTTTTCAACCCACCACCTAGATAAATTCATTTTTCAGATAATTTATTCAAACTTTTCAGCTATTCCGATAGTATTGTGGTGGTATTTAATGGTCCAGCCACCAGCAGTTTACCTGCACTTTCAATTGCTCTGCTTCTATCTTAGTGTTAATTTCACCTCAGCGTGATCAATATTAAATTCAATCCGGACAAAACTTGCTTAAAGAAACTTGTTTCTGACTCCAGTCTTCTTTTGATCATTGAAAACCTTTTCCTAGACATCGAGAGGATAGACTCGGCCAGGCAATTAAACATCGCGTGAAAATACTTCAAATTGATCCTTTTAACTATCTTCAAATCACAAAGTCCTATACTGCGACTCACTTCATTATATCTTACGTCGTGTCCTTATACCCTATGCCCGTGAATTTTATTGTCCACTTACTTGGCATCCTTTGGTGCTCAGGAGTAGATATCTTCTCGACTTCTTAAGCGTGTCAGAAATACCAATAACGATTCTTCCACGGCAATCTCATAATCTTAAGGTTCAGTCGCCATATTATGATTATTTCATTCGTGCATAGAATTCCTCTCTTCTTCGTCACTCATACATCTGACACAAATGTGTCTTCAATTCAAACAATTTAAACTGTCTTCCCATCTTTACTAGTCTACTTTTTTTCTTAGTCTAAGCACGTTCTCAACGCCCTATCCTTTGGTATAAAACTCCTTTATCACTATGAGTTTATAAGGGTTGTTTTTTGCTTTTCCTTGATAAATTACGAAGAAACAACATTTTATGAAAGCCGAAAATATATTTTTCGCATCCGTAATTCACTATGTCACTAACATAGACACCTCCAGCCACCCACACCAGCATTCTAGGAAGCAGTCTCTAATCTTTTTGATTCCAATCTGGGTACTAGGTTATCGACTGGCAAGCATCAACAACGATCTTTCCAGTACATTTTGTAAACAGTAATCGCATAATAAGCTCTATTTGTTATACTAACAGTTCTTCCTTTTATTTCAGCTTCTCCAGTGATTTTAATGAAAATGCTAATCTGAGTAAATAGGCGTTCGCTGGTTTTGCTTTCCACGATACCAAACTACTGATATAACTTAGTATTTTCGCCAAACAGTTGCTTTCTCACTGCTCTCAAATTCTCTGTAATTAAACTAGCATTGGTTGATTCAGTGATCAGAGCACCAGATTCTGAAGTAGACGTGCCCATGTTCGAGTCCTGATCGCGGCAAACTCTGGATAGTACGTGATGAGTTTCCAATAAGAACGAAACCGGTCT
The DNA here is from genome assembly GCA_029291075.1 of Eudiplozoon nipponicum. Lineage (NCBI taxonomy): Eukaryota > Metazoa > Platyhelminthes > Monogenea > Mazocraeidea > Diplozoidae > Eudiplozoon > Eudiplozoon nipponicum. The sequence goes on from JAQBSW010003077.1 coordinate 87,550, forward strand.
ACTGGATGAATTGCCCTTCCACACTACACAATATCTAGTTTATACTGACAAATGTATGTACATAATTGGTCAGGTGTTTATATCAAGTTCGCTACCTTGATAAAAAGTAAATGCTCTGTAATGCTTTCAGACCCAATCATAATCCAAATAGGCGTAAAAAAATCATATTCTAGTCGATCTATGCTAGTCAGAGCTAACCAAACAATGTACTGCTATAATTTTTCTGAGAATATACTTCTAGCACATCCTGTAGCAGTTTAATTATTATTATTAATATCAATGCTGTACAATTGATTGTCAATGTAGTTCATTTAGAAAATGATGTTTCTAGAGAAACATTAAAATTGCTCTTTAACTCCACAAGCATACGTTTTTACTTGTTGTTTGTTTGTAAAGAATAATAATCATTAATTTTAATTTTGCAACAAAAGACCATCCTGTCCGATAATTAGAAAGGTCAAAATACAAATCAAAAGTTAGATTATGTATCGTTCAGTGAAACAGTGACTAGCTATTGTTTATCAGTACTGATAGCAGTAGGACTGGAACAAGATGAATAAGAAAGTACTGCCTGCCGGTCATAATAGTGTCTCATTTAGATATCAAAAGAAGTTAGTTGTTCCTCGGATAAATTCGACTAAAATATATGTTTTACAGGAAAATATATCTCGATTCTCAGCAAAATTCAGAACTTCAGTTTCGTGCAGAATGCGCACATTATCTGCTCACCGATCCAGGTAATGAAAATATACAAGGCAGCAAACAGTGAACATAACGACTATGTATTCTCATGAGGATCTGTTGAAGAAGTTGAAATAGAAATAAGCACCGTTAAAATGTAAAAGAATTAATAAACAGACCATAGAGAGTAGATAGTGTGTAAAGGATTCTAGATAACGCTTGACCATCACTAGCGCAGCATTAAAAAGCAAGTATAAAGACCAAAATTATCTAAAATAAAGATCAAGTGTACTACGAGTGTCAGAGGAACAGGTTATGCTTCTAGTCAGTGTTATCTCCCAGGAATTTATTAAAGAAGTGCAGATTAACTGCCTTCCTAAACACATAGTGTGATAGTATTCTTATCTCTGCAGGTAGTATGTGGGTAACTATTGTGACCTTGTAAAAGGTAGATTTTAGTAAAGTTATTGGGGGTATGATTGGATTGAATCAAGGAATTACAATTCGGAATGACATATAAGTGACGAGAATGATAAATTCGGCAACGATAGGCACTTAGTCAATGTAAGGAAGCAATAAAATCCAGTGATGTAGACTTTGAATAGAGTAAGTCTTATGATAAAAGCATTTGAAGAATTTTGACGCGACTTGGTTAATGTGAAGTGAGACTTGGAGTGACTTCAAGAATATGATATCTGTATTTGACAGAATCGATGATTTCGATATTTAGAGAGGGGTTTACAGAAGTCGAATGATTGATGGAGTCGAGACCAAGCTCTAGTAAGCAACATTTATCCAGGATACGTTAGAAGCCAATCTAGCCAAGTTGAATGTGCCGTAAAAATAGCAGTTGCACGATTGGATAGCCGGTAGTGACCGAGTTGCTTAAAACTACTGCCATGCCATAGATATATTTAACCAGCTTTAACTGGTTATTCTCAGCCTGAGCCTGTGAAAAAATCAGGTTTAAATTATTTGACCAATTACTGGTACCTGTGAAACACCGCATGTGGCATAGCTTGATAAGGCGGATTCAATCGCCGAGGAGGTAGGGTGGAATGTCTTGTGAACATACAAAAGGAGGGGAGAGCAATTGTGTCCTTGAGAGATGGAGAAACAGGAATGATTATGGACACCAACTAGTTTAGTAGAAGAGCGCCGACTCAGAAATCAATGTTGGTCGTCCAAAAGTGAGAAAACAGTTCTTGATTTAATGAAAAGGTACATTCCATTATAAAGAAGTATTCCAATAACTTTAATGGGCTCCGGGATGAAGGATATCGGACGGAAATTATTATAGAAGTAGATTAAAAAATTTATGTTTATGGAATAGGCCAGATCAAATTGGTGCTTAAATGTTTATAATAAGCTGAAAAAGGCTTTCAACAAATCGTAGTAAGCACGAGCCTGTAAAATTGTGTAGTCAAAAATTCCGAGCGAGATTGTTGCAGACCTTAAAAAGTGTGCTCAGCCTGTTTGAAGTCCGTAAATGCTGGACAGAAATGATGGAAGCTAAGTGGTAAGATGATGCGTCATGGGCCAGGGATAAACTGGATATGTTATCAGAGTTGATTATTTTGCTTCATCTTATGCCATCACAGAATAGACTGAATTTATCCCAGTTAATGAAAGATATTGTTGTTTGTCAGATTTTCCTTAAAGCAGAGTGTTCTGAATCACAGTAACAAGCACAGCAATCGGGCAGAATGATTAGACAAGTCAG